>QRFJ01002319.1:0-36063 GCA_006176705.1 Cocos nucifera
ACCCTTTTTCTGACCTGGCAAGTTCAGTCAGTCAAATTAAGTACCTAGTTAGTTTCAAAACACATTGGCTCAATCAGGACAATATTTGAGATGTTGAAGGAGAACATTAGCTCAATCGTGTGTAGCACTTTCTTGAACTAAATTGAAGTCTAATCAAATGCAATTTGAATTGGTTAATCCATATTGATGATATCCAAGATCCAAACCTGTTTTATGATCCAGTTAGGTTCAGTTCCGATATGGTAAATAGTATGTCGCATCTCTATTCATCGACGCATCTGAAATATACCTTCGATGGGATCAGAACTTTTACTGATTCAGACAACTAGAAAGGATCAAGTATCCAAATCAGTTCGAATTGCCTCTCAAAATCCACCAGTGATACCTAGTAGTATATGGTGGCAACCCATCAAAACTGAAAAATGAACCTCTCGATGCAGGTTACTGTGATACATTCTTCTCTCTTGAGCTCCGATCGGATTAGGATTAAGGTGAACTCATCAAATCCTAATTTCCGTCATATGAATTAATCATTCGATTCAAATCCAATGTGAAAACCTTAATAGAAACTCTTTCTATATTTCACTCTGCCATGGCCATGGGCTTATGATTTGATTTCTCGTGATCATATAGGGCTTGGCTCCTCATCGGTACCGAGGTAGATAGCTTCCCTCTTGGTGCAATCCAATTCCTATAATGAACATGCTATAGCCAACATACACCTCAGGGTTCCGAATGGTTAGGAGACCGAGTCATGGTGTAGTCAAACTATAACACCCTTAAGGTGAACTGCCGATGCATCTCAGGTCAAAGAACCAGACACACCACTACAGCTTCGAGCTAGTCATCGACGAGAAGGTAGACTTCCTAATGACTGCTCGAGGTGGTCACGCTCAGTGCCCTCGTTCTCTAACGAGTACCTATACTTTTGCTTCGGTGTCTCTACATCGTAGACTCAAGACTCATCTACTATAAAGAAGCGATTGTACACCAACCTTCCGGATCAATCACCATCCTTATGATGATCCTACAGTCAGGAGCATTTTATGAGTTAATAATGAAAATTCATGTCTTAAATTTTCAACTCTTGAAAATAAGAATTATCATGGCCATTAACTCAAGGGATGTATTACAGACATTAGATACACATTGTGATAGAAAATAATCCATTTTATTATTTATAGTCAAAATTATAATTTTGCCCTTAGAAGTGTATAACAAGTGTCGGCCAATTCTGGCTTTTAGGGCACAATATCTAACGGCATAAAGCCTCTCTACTTTGCATGGAGTTTCATCTAGTGTCCAACACTTGGATGCCACCAAGACTCCAAGGGGCGTGAGAGAAGTCTTCCTCCAAGTGGACTCCTCCTTAGGCATGGACTCTTATCTTAAGTTGATGCCATCTTATGGCGCAAAAAAAATACTCCACGTGAAACTCTTTCACGTATAACTCCAAAGGGGCATGACTCATGGGATGCCACACCAAGAGGCGTGATGAATTTAAGATGGGAGAAACTTCTTTCTTTCACGTGAATAGAGGGGGCGCCAATCATAATGTGGCGTGGAATAAGAGAGAGGGGTGCGGAGATATATGGCGTGGACTCCTTCCATGCTTCCAACACTTGGACTCCCAAGATTTAAGGAGCCATGGACTCCTTTCTTGATAAGCCATTGACTATTCAAAGGTGGTTAGAAGTCCAATTAAATTTGGTCTTTGACTATTCAAAACCCAACGCCAACATGAATCCAAATTGATTAGGGATTAGGGTTTAACATGTGCTAGCATGCTTGATCTAAACCCATTAGGATTTCAATCAAATCCTTATTTAATGAGGTTCAACAAGACCTAATCAAAAGTCCAAGGCCAATTTCTTTTGTGTGTGACCCATTAGGTTCCACATCTAGCCAACAGTAGGTCCAGGTTCATGTGCCCCTAATCCAATTAAGTCCAAGACACATTGAACCTAAATGCATCAATTAATTAAAACTCCTAATTAATTGCTGAATTAAACTCTTTAATTCATCAGGACCTACGAGTCAAGATTGACGTCTAGTAACGTGTCATGATTATTCAGAAGATGTGGAATTTGGCGGAACGCCAAAATTATCCTTTCGTGGCGAGTTACCGTACAATTTAATCCTTCGATCACACAATATCCCAGACAGGTCATAGGCATGGAATCATGTCAAACCTATCCATATGTATCTCGATCGGATGATGATGACTAGGTCGATGAATCAATAGAAACTCTTTTTAATGTTCATCTTGCTCTGGTCAGAGACTGTCTGAGTCATCATCCTATGAGACCATATAGGATGTTTTCTCCTCTTACTAGGAGTGACTGATTTTTTGTTGACCCCTCACAACCTCCATGCATACTTCACCAAACCCAGAACATCCCACGCATGTGTAAGAGAGTTATGCTAGGGTATGAACCAAGGTAGGGATCCACATACACAAGATACCATGGTGATCTCAGATCTAAGGATCACTTGCACCACTCCTATTAGAGAACCATCTATTGACACGCTAATAAGGCTTCATCAGATGTTTTCCTTGTGGATCAATTCCGTGAACTTATTCTCCAATGAGCACCAATATTCTTGTATTAGTATCACCATACAAGTGATTGTGAGTTCATTCATCCTCTTCATTGAGCATATATAGGATGCACCAGTCTTATCGGTATCATCGACCCTGACTCGATAATCCTATAAGTGGGAACATTTTAGACTTGGGCTACTAGGATTTTAGGTTTCACTGGCATGATCTCATCATGGCTCTAAAACCATTGCCTTAATCTATGGGGTTCGTCATAATCATAATATGATATAACAAATGACGAAACATAATGCCTCATAAATATATAAAATAATCAATATCATGCACACGACTAGGAAGATAATCCAGAATAGTCCTATTGCATCATCTATGCAATTGGCTTGTAGGGCACTATTCTTTCAATCTCCTACTTGCACTAAAGCTAATCACTCCATACCTGATGTCCATGCTATTAAGGTGGCAATCACATTGTTGCTATGACAAGATGTCCATGCTATTAAGGTGGCAATCACATTGTTGCTATGACAAGACTTGGCGAACGGTCTGCTATGTTGTTCGTTGTATCAACTCGCTTAATGATCACATCACGAACGAGGTGGAAGCGCCTTAGGATGTGTGTGGATTTCTAGTGAGACCACATCTAACTTAGTGATGAACTCTTTCCATCAGGTGACTTTCTTAACAACTTGCAGCAATATACTGAGTCAAACACAGTTTGCTGTTTGGAACTTTTCCAATTGACTGCTCCTTTAGTACTTTTCAAGTTCTTGAGAATGCTTTTCACAGCTTTCCATATGATCCTCTCCTGTATCTGCCTGAAATCTAATGGTTATGCTCAAGGCATAAGCCACATTAGGCTTGGTACATGGGTAAGTAAAACTCTTTTACACCCATCCATGTTGAACCTTTTCAACATGAGATCTGTGTACCTAGATTAGGACAAGCCTAACATCCTCTTAGATCTATCTTTATAGATCTATATACTAAGTATATAGGATGCTTCACCCAAGACTTTCATGGAAAATTTCTATGATAGCCAGCTCTTGACCGATTGCAACATCGGGACAACATTCCCAAGGAGCAGTATGTCATCCACATATAGAACCAAGAAGTGAATGGGACTCCCACTTGTCTTCTTATACACACTCGGTTCATTTATATTTTTTATAAAGTCAAACTCAAAATGGATGTTCCAACTCCTCGATGTCTACATACTAGATTTGCCCTTCCACTAGAGATAAATCTTTTTGGCTGATATACAGCAATAGCAAGCAATATTTGAATGGACATATCTGTTAGCAACCTATTGGGTCACACCCACAAGTACATCAACCAAAGTCCATACTTGGTATACATGGAGTCCATCTCGAATTTCATGGCTTCAAGCCATCTATCAGAGTCTCTACTCATGACTTCTTTCGAATAGGTCATGGGATCATCATTCTTAATGATGGGTAGCTCGTCGTCATTCTTAATGACAAATCCATAACTGAGTGGTACATTACACACTCTGATTGACCTTCGGGAGGAGGTGTGTCGTGGTTATGGCCTCATCAATGGGCATATCTGGTTGACGATCAACTTATGGACTCTCCACAAGTTGTTGTGGGATAGTTTACAGGTCTTGAACTTTTCAAGTTCAACATCCTCCCACTATCCCCTTCTTAGATAAACTCTTTTTTCAAGAAAGTAGCGTACCTACTGATAAATACCTTTTATTTAGTAGGATGGTTGAAGTAGTATCACATACTCTTCTTAGGATAACATACAAAC
Source organism: Cocos nucifera (assembly GCA_006176705.1). Classification (NCBI taxonomy): domain Eukaryota; kingdom Viridiplantae; phylum Streptophyta; class Magnoliopsida; order Arecales; family Arecaceae; genus Cocos; species Cocos nucifera. The sequence continues at coordinate 4,337 of QRFJ01002319.1, forward strand.
CTGCACTTATTTGATCTAGCACTAAGCTTATGTCCATCAACTTTGATACCACTGTTAGGATTCGGATGCATCAAGGAAATAGATTATAAAAAAATTTAAGCATGCAACAACATTGAAAACATGTGATCTGAACCCTAACCCAAAATCACCTTGATGATGTCTGTCAAATATAAACATATAGCATAAATAGATGATAGGAGATATGCCTCACAGAAAGATCCAAGTTGCCCATTGATTGGTATCCTCGAGGCATTCAAGCGCATGCCCTCCAACGGTGATCCACACGAGTCTTGATTCTAGGACTCTCCCTAATCTGGATTCGCTGAATTTTTTCCTCAAGAAATTCAGTAGCTCTCCTTTCCTTGCATCACCAATTGTTGGTGTTTTCCTTTCTCCTTTCTTCCCTCTTGGACAAGTAAATGCTCTCATCTCTTAGCCCTCTTGCTGTCCAACAATTGGACCTTAGGAACCCACACATTAGATTTGATTTTAATCTTATGGATGCACTTAATCCCATAGTATTTCAGCCCATTTTTTTAGATCCTAGTCTTGACTCAACAAGGAGTCAAGATAGGGCTCAAACCTCCCTCAATCGCCCAACTCTTGAGCATGCCAATCTCAACGGCGTCAAACCTCTTCATTGTGGAGTTTAATTGGCCTCCAACGCTTGGATGTGTGAGGGATGGAGGAGTCCTTCCCTTAGGCACAGATTTCTTAAGAGGCATAAAGCCTCTCAACTTTACATGGAGTTTCATCTGGTGTCCAACACTTGGAGGCCACCAAGGCTCCAAAGGGCATAAGAGAAGTCTTCCTCTAGGGGGACTCCTTAGGCGTGGACTCTTATCTTAAGTTGGCGCCATCTTATGGCGCAAAAAAAATACTCCTCCATGTGAAACTCTTTCACGCATAACTCCAAGGGGGCATGACTCATGGGATGCCACACCAAGAGGCATGAGGAATTTAAGATGGGTGCAGCTTCTTTCTTTCACATGAATAGAGGGGGTGCCAATCATAATGTGGCGTGGAATAAGAGAAAGGGGCATGGAGATATATGGCGTGGACTCCTTCCATGCTTCCAACACTTGGACACCCAAGATTTAACGAGCTATGAACTCCTTTCTTGATAAGCCTTTGACTATTCAAAGGTGGTTAGAAGTCCAATTAAATTTGGTCTTTAACTATTCCAAACCCAATGCCAACATAAATCGAAATTGATTAGGGATTAGGGTTTAAAAAGTGCTAGCATGCTTGACTTAAACTTATTAGGATTTCAACCAAATCCTTATTCAATTAAGTTTAACAAGACCTAATTAAAAGTCCTAGACCAATTCCTTTTTGTGTGACCCATTGGGTTCCATATCTTGCCAGCAGTAGGTCTAGGCTCATGTGCACCCAATCCAATTAGGTCCAAGACACATTGAACCCAAATGCATCAATTAATTAGAATTTCTCCTAATTAATTATTGAATTAAACTCTTTAATTCATCGGGACCTACGAGTCAAGATTGACGTCTAGCAACGTGTCATGACTATCTAGAAGATATGGAATTTGGCAAAATACCAAAATTACCCTTCCGTGGCGAGTTATTGTGCAATTCAATCCTTCGATCACACAACATTCCCGATAGGCCATGGGCATAAAATCATGTCAAGCCCAAATATCTATCCATATATATCTCGATCTGATGATGATGATAACTAGGTCGATGAACTAATAGAAACCTTTTTTAATGTTCATCCTGCTCTGGCCAGAGACTCTGAGTTATCATCCTGTGAGACCATATAGGATGTTCTCTCCTCTTACAAGGATCAATTCCTTGTTGACCACTCGCAACCTCCATGCATATTTCACTAAACCCAGAACATCCCATACATGTCTCAAAGAGTCATGCTAGGATATGAACCAAAGCAGGGATCCACATACACAAGGTACCATGATGATCTTTGGTCTAAGGATCACTTGCCCCACTCTTACTGGAGAACCATATGTTGACACGCTAATAAGGCTCCGTCAGATGTTCTTCCTGCGGATCAGTTTAGTAAACTCATTCTCTAATGAGCATCTATATTCTTATATTAATGTCACGACATAAGTGATTGGGAGATCATTCACCCTCTCTATTGAGCATACATAGGATGTACCAATCTAATCGGTATCATTAATCCCCGATTTGGTGATCCTACGGGTGGGAACATTTTAGACTTGGGCTGTTAGGATTTTAGATCTTACTGGCATGATCTCATCATGGCCCTAAAATCTTTGCCCTAATTTATAGCGTTCATCATAATCATAATATAATACAGCAAATGACGAAATATAATACCTCATAAATATATAAAATAATTAATATCATGCACATGAGTAGGAAGATAATATAGAATAGTTCCATCGCATCATCCATGCAATTGGCTTGTAGGACACTATTCTTTCAGCATAGTGGGTAGGTGGTCTAAGGCTTGCCTAAAATTTAGCCATATTAGTCATCTTCATTACTTAAGGGCTTCCTTTTAATTTTTAATTTTTTAATTTTTTAATGGAAGTACATTAACCAAAAAATGGGTAATGTAAATGCATTCTTGACAAGCTAAGGTGAAAAATCTTGTCTAAGTAGTAATCCATGAGGAAGGGTAACAAAGAGAAGTGTTATTTCTGGGTAAGGTGGTTTTAGTAGCGGCATAGTATGTAGATATAGAGACCACTAGGTGGTTATGCATAGGAATCATACATACTGTCATACCTCCGACCCAAGATCGTGAGTCTAGGGGTCACGGCAACGCCGCATACTCATGAAAAACTCTCTCCACAAGCATGCAAGGCATTCCAAACATGATATCAATGTATTATAGTGGAATTAATAATAAATTAAACGCAAAATTTAACTAACTAAAATTAACTTTAATATTTCACAACCGTCCAATGATATTTAAAAGATCTTACATCAATTTCACCTCAAATAATAATCCTGTAAAACATAAACTATGTTTAAACTTGATTGATGATGTCGACTCTCGCTTCTAAACCCACTTCCAAAGCAGTACCATGTCCATAATTAGTAGTCTGAATCTGAAAAGAAAGGAGAGGTAATGATCTTGAGAGCCCAATAAATAATGAATATCTCAACTAGATATTCCAGATATATTCATAAAATATGTTGTTTGAAAATAAATACCATGAATATCATAAGAACATATATTTCATGCTAGTTAATATAAATTAAATCTTTTCAAATACTCATAATAATCATAAATCCAATTCGAATTAAAACACATATAACTCAATAGTCTTAACTAAACCACACTTATCTCTGTGGTAGGGCCAGAATAGAAATAGTGAGCTTAATTAGAGTGCCAACATATAACCCCCATTGATAGGATCCAAAAACCAATGCACAACCCTCATTGGTAGGATCCAAAAACCAATGCACTACTCCTATTGGTGGGATTCAAAAATCAATGCATAACTCCTATTGGCAAGGTCCAAAATACCAACGTATAACCTCTATTGGTAGGGTCCAAAATATAATTAGGTTGAGAGCTCAAATTCGATGCATATTAAAGCACTTTTGCAAAATAACATATATATCATAATTTCATTTAGTTTACACATATTTTATAATAAATCAATAAACCATAATATTCCAAAAGTCACTTTCTATTTAAAATATAGTTTCATAAATTACATATAAATCAAAGACTAATTATTTATTTTCAAAATAAATTATGAAATATTTTGAAAAGATGGTTCATTATTTATCTCTTTAGAATATTGAATGGACATATTCAACCAATCCTAAGAGCATTCTTTAGAGTCTATTATTCAAAATATATTCTAAAATCAAAATTTAATGATAAATATTTAATAATAAAAATCCTAAGTTCTAACACCTTCACAAGACCGGCAAAGTTGTAACGTCCAACATCTCGATTGGTCCAATTAAGGTAATTTTATTTGATCATGATTAGATTAGGATACAGATAGTTCCATAAAGATCGAAGGTGATTAAATCTATTAGTGTTTGACAAAAGTCAAAGCGGAGGTTGGTGCATCAATTGGCAGTTAGCGATCAATTTGATCAAATAGCTTCATCTAATCAGGTCATTTAAAATATAATGATTTGATAGAGATCAACAAGGATCAGATCTTGTGATGCTCAACAAAGGCTTAAATGGTGTGGGCATGTTGTCTGATTAATAGAATGGTTCAAAATCTCTTATGGAATCAACTCAAGACTCAAAGTAATAGATCGGGTTCATTGGGTTTATAAATAATGTAGAGAGACTATCAGAGGAGAGAGAGATTGACAAGATGGAACATGACTGATCTGGCGATACTATTCTGCATCCCGATTGATCTAATCAAGATGATTTAATCAAATCATGGTTGAACTAGTGTATAGTTAGTTCAATAAAAAATCACACATAATTGAAACTAATGGTATTGGATCCGATCAAGATGGGTGTTGGCACGTTGCCCAACAACTGTAGATTGACTCTGTTTGCTAAGGTTAGATCAAAATCATTGAAAGAAAGTCCTTGATCAATTTTATAGAAATAAATTTCATCGAGAGCAACAATTCTAGAGAGAGAATTCGTAGAGAGTAAAACTTTCTAGAGAGTGGGGATGTAACCTTAGAGAAAGGAGAGGGGGAAGAGAGAGAAACCCTTTCTCTTCTTTTTTTCTCTATTTTGGTTTTTTCTTTTCTTTTTATTTTTTCTTTTTCTTCTTTCGTTTTCTGTCTTATTTTCTTCTTAGCGGAATAGGGGACTCATGTTCCCTGTTCCTTTTCTAGAAAGAGGACTTCCTATCGGCAACACCAATGGTCGAAAGGTGGAAAAGGTGGCGACTAAGAAACTCCGGTCTGGTGATTGGTGGAGATGAACGGCGGCGAAGAGAATAAAAAAAAAACATAGAAACATGTGATTAATTAAACCAATTAGGATATTTTTCTTCCCCACCAAAATTTAGCGATAAATGGTTGGAAACATGATCCACTGGCTCAGGAAAAAGAGGAGGATGATCAATCAATGGATTGAGGCCTTGTCTTGATTTTTTTGTGATGATTGGCCACCGTGGTAGAGGAAAACATTTGTGATGGGGCTCGGTGAATTGGCGGCAAACTCCCGAGAACTTGGTATGGATCGAAAGGAGAGAATGGAGGCTTTAAATAGAGGGCCAAATCTAGAGTTTAAGGTCAAAAAAAAACTTCTAGAGTTTGAGGTCAAAAAAAACTTCAACTACGATCGAAATCAGAGTCTTAGGAAAGGAAGAACTCCTTTGGGAGTTCTTTTTTTCTTTGTTTTGGATTGGGATTTCTAACACATGCAGAGCATGTGCTGGCCTTTTCTTAATGATCTTTAGAATTCGTGCAGCTTTCTTTTCTTTTTTTTTTTTGACTATTTTCTTATTGCTAGGTTGGGTCAAATGGACTAGACCGATTGGGTTAGGTATTACATTTTCCCTTCCCCCCAAAAAAATTGTCCTCAAAATTTCTTACTAGAACTTTCAAAAGTTGTAAATTCACAATTCTAATCTCATCTTCAAACTTTTTGATGTTTTAATTCTCGATGCAAATTCATTATTAAATCATTTCATAAGAAAATGGTCAATACCTTAAGAGTTGATGCGAATCAGAATCATTCATTTTTTATAATTAGAATCAGCATCTTAATTTTAGATGAGGATATCAAATTTCTTGCTAAACATCAACTCCTCTTGACTTAATTGATCTATCACAAGATTATGTAAGGCCAAAAGAAAATGAAGAAAAAAATTGAAAGTAAAAGAAAAAATTCAAAGTCTAGAATTTTTAGGGATTTAATTCAATTAATTATTCAAGTATGTTTTTCTCCACACAGGTGGAGCCTTTAAATAGGGATACAAAAATAAACCTAATAGAACTCTATTTGCTTGCTTGTAACTAATAGAACTCTTCTTACCGAGTTCTAATAAAAATAAAAATTCCAATAAAATAAAATAAGAAAAATTCTAAATAAACTCTCAAAATAAAATTAGGGTTAGGGTTTGGTTAGGGTTTCTCAGCGAGGCTTCCTTCTGGAATATGTGCGAAACCCTGATTTCCATCATTCCCTCCTGGCTAGAAAAAACTCGACTCTAGCGAGGAATTGAAGTAATCTTCTAGAATGTTTGGATCAATACATCGTAGCTCTTCTTCGAGAATCCAAGTAGCATTTGAGTCTGAACGGCCTTGCCATTTGATAAAAAATCGTCGAAATCCTCCATCAGTAAAAAAAACAATCTTATCCATGATAATGCATTCAATTTGATCCGATAAAGATGATGGAAGTGACGGAGGAATCGGAACTGGCACTGAAGTAGACGGAATGTAATATTTGCTATCATTTGCATACATGGTAGGAGGCTTAAATGTACCTCGAAAAGGTAATAAGTCCTCAACATTAAAAATTGGATTGAATTTTAAATCAGAGGATAATTCTATATGATAAGCATTAGGCCTAAATTTATGAAGGATGTAAAATGGACCAGTGACTTGGGCATATAACTTGAATGAATTTCGAGGATAACGTTTGGGACGAATACGAAGCATCACATAGTCATCCTCGTTAAACTCCATTTTTCTACGGTGAGCATCAATAGTAAGTTTATATTTTTCAGTGCTCATAGCAATCTTTTTTTCTAATATCAGTATGAATGTCATGAATGTGTTTAGCAAAAGAAGTGGCAGACTCAGAAGTACAATTATTCATGGATAAGGGAACAAGATCAATGGGTTGATAAGGATTAAAGTCATAAACAATTTTAAAAGGACTTTTGCCAGTAGATCTACTTACTGAGTTATTATAGGCAAAATTCTATTATAGGCAATGACAAATCCCACGTTCTAAATTTATCTCTAACTAGACATTTAAGTAAATTACCAAGATTATGATTTACAACTTTTGTTTAACTATCTGTTTGGGGATGAAAAGCTGAAAAAAACTTTAAAGTAGTCCCATATAATTTCTAAACGATTTTTCAAAAATAACTCATAAATTTAATATCACAGTCGAACATTATAGAGGGTAATCCGTGAAGTCTGATAATTTCCCTAAAGAATAATTTAGTAATAGAAGAGGCATTAGAAGTCTTTTGATGAGGAATAAAATGTGTCATTTTAGAAAATCTATCAACAACCACTGAGATTGAATCGTGTCCTCTAGTTGTCCTGGGTAATCCAAAAATAAAATCTATATTAAGATCTTTCTATAGGGAATGAGGAATTGGCAAAGGAGTATATAACCCAATGTTTTTCTTTCTAGCTTTAGCTAATTGACATGTACGATATTGAGATAAGATTCTAGCTATATCCTTTTTAAGAGATGGCTAAAAGAACCTATGTTCAATCATGACTATAGACTTATTATGGCTAAAATGACCTGCTAAGCCTCCTGCATGAAGTTTCTAAATAAGAAAATCTCGTAAAGATGTTCGAGGTATATAAAGATAACAATCTTTGAATAGGTAACCATTCCTGATTACAAAGTCAACATATTCTTGATGGTTTCCTTGACTAACCTCTTGAAAGATATTAGTAAAATCAGGACAATACTGATAGTCATCTTTTACTTGCTTAAAACCAATTACCTCGGCATTCATAGATTGGAGGATAATAATTACTCTACTTAGTGCATCAACAGTCCTATTCTTAATATTAGCTTGGTGTTTGAGGACAAAAGTATAATCTTGAAACTCTATCCACTTAAAATGTTTAGCACTAAGTTTCTTTTGGGACTCAATATACCTAAGGGATAAGTGATCAGAATATAGAACAAATTCTTTGGGTAAAAGACAATATCGCCAATATCTAAGAGTTTGAATTATAGCGTAAAACTTTATGATATGTAGAGTATTTTTGTTTAGCGTCATTAAGTTTTTTACTAAAATAGGCTATAGGATGACCCTCTTGACTAAGAACCCCAATTCTAATACCTGAAGCATCATAGGCTATTTCAAAAACTTTTGAAAAGTCGGGATGAATAAATACAGGTATTTTGGTCATCCTAAATTTTATACCATTAAAAGCTTTGGCGGCAGTACTTGTCCAATGAAATTCACTTTTCTTCATGCAATTTGTGATGGGGGCATGATGGTACTAAACTTCTTAATAAATTATCTATAAAAAGAGGCTAGACCATGAAAACTACGAACTTCAGAAAGATTTTGGTTCAGGCCATTCTTTAATTGCTTTCACCTTCTTAGGGTATGCCATGATATCCTGGGAAGATACAACATACCCCAAAAATAGTACTTGATTACGAAGAAATGAACATTTTTTAAGATTAATATACAACCTGGTAGATGTAAGAGTAATAAAGACTTTTCTTTAATAATCTAGGTGTTCTTCTCTAGACCTATTATAGACTAGGATATCATCAAAATAGATGACTAAGAATCTACCAATAAAGGATCTTAATAATTCAGTCATAAATCGCATGAATGTATTAGGAGCATTGGATAATCCAAATGGCATAACTAACCATTCATAAAGATCATTCAAGACTTAAAAGGCAGTTTTCGACTCATCTCTAGGTCAGATTCTAATTTGGTGATACCCGTAAATCAAATTTAGAGTAGATTATAGAGCCAACTAACCGATCAAGCATGTCTTCAAGCTTAGAAATGGAAAATCTATACTTGATAGTGATCCTATTAATGGCTGTACTATTTACACATCCTTCATTATCATCTTTTTTAAGCGTTAAAAAGGCTGGTATCGCACATAGAATTGAGGCTAGGTTGAATGTGACCTTGCTGTAACAAACCATCTACTTATCTTCTCATTTCTTCAAGTTTCTTAGAGTTCAACCTATGGTATGGAAGATTAGGTATCTGTGATCCTGGAACTAAATCAATGGCGTGTTGAGGCCATCTGGCATATTTTCTAGGGTTACATTCTTAAATTCTTCTAATAGCAGTTCAATCTCAAAAGGTGGGTTATCTTAGATATTTGAGGTCAAGAATTTTACCTTTAGGAATGACTGCTAACATAATTTCAGACTCTGAATTCTCATTTTCAAATTCTTTATGAGTTAAAATATGACAGTTTTTCTGATTGAAAGGTTGAGAAGAACTTTTATCTTTTCTAAAAGGTCGGGACACACTAGGTTTGGCAGGATTTAACCTAATTTTCTTATCTTTATGTGTAAAAATATATATATTTTCTCTAACAAAATTATGAGCATTTACATCATAAATCCAAGACCGATCTAATAGGACACTAGCTACCTCCATAGGTAACACGTTACACAATCTCAGCAGAGTAAGCTCTCTTAATTGGCACTAGACAGTATTAATTAATAGGGAGAGATGTTTTATCTACCCAAGCAACTCTATAAGGGTGAGGATGAGGTTGAGGTTTCAACTTTAGTCGATTAATGATAGATTTAGATACAATATTTCATAGAACTACCATCATCAATGACAAGTTTACAGACCTTATCCCCATATTGAGCATATGTATGAAAAATACTATTATGTTTCTAAGCCTCAAAGTCTGCAGGAGCGGTGACTATACATCGCATGATGTTAACATGACTTCCTGATTCCTCATATTCTTTTGAATTAGCTGGTTTTAAAGGGTTAAAAGTCTTCTAGTGCATTTTCAGGTATTACTTCATATTTTGGTTCTATGGTTAGAGTACGACATGGACATCTAGCAGCTATGTGATCCTTTCTATGGCAATAATGATACTCTATGTTTGAAGAACTGACTGATTGCAAGATCTTCGGTGTGGATTCTCGGGTCTTAGTATCCGTAGGATTCGGTCTTAGATGGAAAGATGCTGCTTGTGACACACTCCTTGAACGACTAATAAGGATAGACTTAGACTGCCCAGACTTAATAGAACAAGGAGCTCCTCTCATTTGAGATGAAGTTCTATGAAATTTCTTAATTTTTATGATTTTGTGATAGGCCTTTCCTATAAAATCTGGTGAATATAATGATACTTCTCTCTTTAGATCATTTCGTAAACTAATAAATTTGGAAACCAATTTTCATGACTCTTCAGATATATCACAACTTAACTATAGGTCCTTAAAACGAGTTATGTAGTCAGTGATGCTAGTGTTCCTTACCTAAGAGTATATTATTAGTCTAATAACTGACTTTTGTAATGGATAGTGTTGCGGCCAACCCACCCGTGCCTATAAATGATTGCTTGAAAATCTGCAAAATGAAGTCCGCACTGACCAAAGTTGGCTCCGATGGGGATCCTTCGATGCTTAAGTTAGAAGGGTGGACTGGTCGAACAGGAAAACGAGGAGCAAAGAAGCAGAGTTTGCTCTCAAAAAGTGGTCCCTTTAAATTAGCCAGTTTACTTTCCTTTTATAGGTGGAGTGATAACTGCTTGGCACGTGGGTCCTTTTTTTCGGTGTAATGTGATTGTGGGTAGGTAGTTAGAACCACCCACTAGTCGTCGTTATCCGCTTTTCAAGGGGGCGGTTTTGTATAGCCGGTTGGGAGTCGGATAGGTTGTTTGGAGAGCTCCCGCCATTAGTTGGTTGGGTTAGGTCCGATCGATTATTGATCGATCGGCCAGCTGATTCTTTGCCGACCGATCGTCGGTTGGTTGGAGGACTTGAGACCGAACAATGATCGGTCGGATGGCTTGAGGAAAGGCGATTGACAGTCGTCCAAATGATTTCTGACCGATGGTCGGTCTATTGGGCTGTATGCCTGTTGGATAGTAATGTGTGGCATTTCTGTCATTGTGTTGATGGATGTTCGTCAGAGACCGGTGATCAGTTGGTCATAGGCTGGTGAGTTGGGCGGCGGATTAACATCGCCCAACAGTTGCCCCCCACGCCCAAGTTCGGTGCGATGATTTGACATTTTGTCTTCATACTCCGAACGCAGGGGGTTAACACGTGGCATTGCTTTAAATTTTGTTCTGCTGCCTGTCATTAATGATCACCATGATCTTGGATAAATTTGTTGTCCGATGCTTCGGGGATCGCAACAGTCGCTATTAATGGATGCACGATTGTGGAGCCTGAGGGATTTGACGCTCAGCAGCTATTCGGTCGACATGTGTTAGCATCTGGTGAGGCTTCCGTGCATCTCAACCGTCGGTGGGTCCTATATACACTGGTCTCCCCTGAAGGTTTTCTTTCCATTGCTTTCAATAGTAGTAGCTTTCGGGAACCTTGCTTGTTCTCTCGTTCTTTAGCCCCCAGGTTCGAAGCTCGAACCTCCTTTCTGACATCTTTGTTTCTTTCCTTTTATTTTATCGTCGAGTGCATGGCTGGTCGTAGTAGTTCATCGCAAGGTCCAGCAGCCGAAGCTTCCACTCTAACAACATCTGTTGAGCGGCTTCGGGATCAGTATCAGATCTCGGAGGGCTTTCGATTGTTGGCTTCTGGCCTCGATGGTCGGGTGAACTCGCCTCCATCAGGTTTTATAGCCTTTTATTTAGAAAATCTTAGGTCGGGCTTAGGTTCCCTGTTCCGGAGTTCCTTCGGAACATTTTTGACTATTATAGGATTTGTCCGGCTCAGCTAGCACTGAACTCCATTCGGCTTTTGATTTCTTTTGCTTTGTTATGTCGGTTAATCCCGACAAGTCCTCGGCTTTCTTTGTTCAGACCTTTCTTTGCCCTTTGATCCCTTCGGATGGTGGTACTTTGCTCCAAGGGGCTTTCTTTTATCATCGGTCTTCCATTGTCCATTCATGACTGGAAGATCCAATTCTTTTTTGTTTCTCCTCCTCCCTGGGGCTTTCCATCAGTGTGGGGAGAGCTAAATATCCTTCCGAATGAGAATGGTCGGATGGATCCAGCTGAATATCGAAGAAGCTCTGTATGATGCCGAACTTGGTCCGGCACTATTCGTAGGTATACGTAGTGTCTGTAATTTTGTCTTTTCTTCTGTTCAATTGATTTCCGATACTGATCTGACCTTGTTATTCGATTTTGTAGGGATGCGCCTTCCTCTTGGAATCTTCGAGGATGAAGTTCGCCAGTTTACCGCTCGAAAGAGGGTGGCACCCCGCGCCAGCTCATCACGTGCGTCGAAGAAAAGTCGAGCACCTGATCCTTCAGCTGCCCCTGCTTTTGCTAATGCTCCTTCGGCTGCACCTTCTGGAGCTATCGGTGCTCCTATTGTCGCCCTTCATGCTCCGGCGACGGCAGCATCTTCTGAAGCCCCTCCAGCCGTCATTCGGTCGGAGGAAGATGTTATTATTATTGATGCTCTGACTGCCGCTCCATCGTCGGTAGCTCAACTGACTGTTGCTGCACCCGCCCTCCGATCAACTCCAGTTCGTAGGGGGCATTCGTTGTCTCCATCCACACTCGAGTGGATGTCGACGCCTCCCGAACAATCGTCGGTCGGGAAGGAAGGCGCCGGTTTCTTCTGCATCGGTTGGGAGTGACGCTTCCAGCCACGGGTATACGGACTCCGAGCGAATCGACGTTTGGGTCCCAGAGGGTGAGTCAGCTCTTTTCGACCCCTGGTTGGCAAGGAACTTGGTCCACGCCATTCTTCTCCTGAGTGATCGAGAGTTGAAGAGGCATCAGACTTTAGGCGAAATGTTCTGGTTGTTCTACCCGACCTTCATTGAGGTAAGCCGACAACCTCCCACTGTCTTCTTCCTTTCTCTCTTTTTTTTGCTAACTTGATTCATCTTTTGTGAACAATGGGCTCACGATATGGCCGAACTTGAATCGGCCTCTCGTAGAATAGCCGATCTTCAGTGTGCGTGTTCCGACTCTGTGTCGGCTGCAAACGCCAAACGTAATGCGGCGATTCGTTGGTTGGAGTAGGAGAAAGAAGCCACTGCCCGGGAGAACAATTTGTCCAAACTTGGATTGGTAAGAGCCAAACTTGAGTCGGCTCAGTCTGACCTTAAGTCGGCTCAGGTGGAGGTGAAGGCCTAGAGGAGTCGCGCTAAGAAGAAAAAACACGTGGTGAACTAGATGAAGAAGGATCGTGACGGTTGGGCCAAGGAGGCGAAGGACTGTCATCAGAAATGGCAGTTTGCTGAAGGGGAGGCATCTTTGGCCAAGGCGGAGATCCAAGTTCTGTGGCAGGGTCTCAGTCGGACGAAAGAGCTGGGCGTCGAGGAATTCAAGACCTCGTCCGACCTGAGGATCTTGATCCTACAAGGAAGTGAAGCTTTCTATTAGATCGGGTTCGGCGATGGTCGAGATGCTGTCCAAAAGCTCTTTCCTGACCTTGACCTCAGCAGCGTCGTTGTCCCTGTAACTGAAGAAGAGAGAGGGAGGAGATGGTGTTGAAGAAAAGAAGGGAGGAGACGATAGATCATCTGCGGGCCCAATAGACGATGGTGCTCTCGTCACCGTTCTTGCTTTAATTGAGCTGTCTATTTCTGCAGTTCCTGCAGCTTCAGTCGAAGGTACATCGATTCCCTCCGCATCGATGGGGTTGGCTTCCTAGTTGGCTGCTGAAGTCTCATCGGAGAACGAGGGAGCTACTCCGATCGAAGTCGTTCCACCGACGATCGAAACTGAAGCCATTCCCGATCAACCCTCGGATCAGCCAGTCATCAAGTAGATTTTGTACTTTTGTCTATTTTTTGAAATTTGTAGTTTGAATTTTGTAAGGACCAAAGGTCCATTTGTAAACTTCTTCAGTAATGAAAAACTTTACTTGCACTTGTTTCTTGTTGTGTAACTTTGCTTTACGCCGCGACTGCAAATACTTTGGTTAATGGGTTATTGACCATCCATCCATTGGTTTCACTTAATTAATTTTTGGCTAGCTTTTAAGTTGACCTTAAATCAGATTTTTGCTAGCACTTAGTCGTTTGTTAGGGCATTTATATGTCCGGGACAAGCCAACCCTAAGTTGGTTTCTAACCGACTATTAGTCGGTTTTTTGCCAACTAATAGTTAATCGGATCATTAAGGTGTTTGATGATTGGATTTAAGCCGACCATGGATCGGTTTCTAATCGACTTTTTGGTCAGTTTTTTACCATCCAACACTTGATCGATTTTCATGACGGTCGGGTGCGAGCCAAACGTCCTTCGATTCGGCCATGGCCCAATCGGCAAGGGTTGTGTTCTTTTCTAGTCGGGGCAAATCAACTAGTCCACAACCAAAAGTTTGATGCTTTTCTTCCTTTATTATTTGTAAAGAGGTTATGCATCGGCATTATTTGCTAGTCGACCGGTCGGCAGTTCTGTTATAGAAAGCCGATCACACCGACAATTTGAGATATCTGATCGAAGGTGGCTGAAATGCCGATTGCCGATTGTCCTTCATTCGTCGGTTGTTGGATTCCACCGAGCGAAATATGCTGACCGTTCGTCGGTTATAATACTTAACCGACAATTGATCGGTCGGATTCTCTTCCAATGCTTTTGAGTTTGTGGCGGTTTTCATCTGGTCGACTAGTCTGGTTTTCAACTGATTGATACATCGGTTAATCGATCGTTGTGTATGGAGGAGACATCTTTGCAGAAGACTTCATAAGATTTTACTTTTTGCATTTGTCTAGAGTACATGGAGCTGATTTCATTGATAGTATATTTTAAGATTGGCAGCATTCCACGTTTGGGGGACTTCAACTCCGTCGAGTGTTTCGAGTCGATATGCTCTAGGTCGAAGGGTTTCCGTCACCTGGTAGGGCCCTTCCCAATTTGGGGAGAGCTTTTTTTGGTCCAATGGCTTGGATACTTTCGCCTTCGTAGGACTAAGTCTCCTGGGTGAATCTCTTTCGGTTTAACCCTTCTATTGTAGTATCTTGCTTCTCGTTGTTGATAAGCAACCATTCTGAGTTGTCTGTTGCCGAACTTCAGCTCTTTGGCGATTCGAATTACTTGACTCGTCATACTTTTTCACTCTCATTGATGGTAGTTCGACTTCAACGGGTATCACTGATTTCATCCCGTAAGACAGGTTAAAGGGAGATTCGTCCGTCGGGACTCGGGGAGTGGTTCGGTAGGCCCACAATACCGAAGGTAGTTCTTCTACCCAGAGGCCTTTGGCCTCGTTAAGTCGGGTTTTCAAACCGTGGAGGATTGTTAGATTCATAACTTTCGCTTCCCCATTTGACTGTGGATGGCTGACGGACGTTAGCTTGTGTGCGATGTGGTACGTCGCGCAGAAGTTTTTAAAATTTTGATTGTCAAACTATCAAACATTGTCGGCTATGATCGTATGCGGGAGTCCGAATCTATAAATGATAGAATTTCGAATGAAATCCTTCATTTTACTTTCTGTAATTTGTGCCCAAGGTTCAGATTCCATCCATTTGTGAAATAATCGACGACGACGATAAAAATTTTTTTTTGCTCGAATGTCGGGGGAAAAGGATCATGTATATCGATCCCCCCATTATGCAAACGACCATGATGTTATGATTAATGTCAGTTGCGCCGTCGGCTGGCATTGGATATTTGCGTATCTTGTCCAGGTCAGAAAAGGGTTGTTTTAATTTATAAGATAAATATAAAACAATATCTGTCATTTTCCGTCACCTGCTAATTCTTGTTCTTTGACTTTGGTCAAACGTTGACCTTTGACCCTTGGACATCTGCCCATGTGTCATGCACTTATTGGAGAGCAGATAGGGGCTTGTCCTCTTACTGGAATTTGGAAAGGAGGGGGCGCACGCCTAGGATGGTGTGCGCCCATGGATTGGGATGCCTGGAGTCCCATCCGTATGGGACTCCAGGTTGCGTTTTGGATTCTACTTAGGTGACCCTTACCTATAGACTTTGATCCGTCTTAGGCGCCATCTAAGGATGAATTTGTGGGGCTCTCATCTGATTGGATTAGGTGATGTCATCCCACCAATCATATTTAGATCTGATTGCACGAAGCAACGCGATTGGTTGGGATGATGTGGCACTGCATGGCGTAGTAGGGTCTTTAAATAAACCCTGTCTGCGCCCAACTTTAAAAGAGTTTCTCCTAGCCCACGCCAAAAGGCTGCCCCTCTCCCTCCACGCCATCTTCTGATCCTCTCTTTCCTCTCACGCCTAAGAGAAGTTGGACTTCAGTTTGGTGCGATCCAGGTAAGAAAAGGCCGACGAGAAAG
This sequence comes from Cocos nucifera, assembly GCA_006176705.1. Taxonomy (NCBI): domain Eukaryota; kingdom Viridiplantae; phylum Streptophyta; class Magnoliopsida; order Arecales; family Arecaceae; genus Cocos; species Cocos nucifera. The sequence goes on from QRFJ01002319.1 coordinate 20,364, forward strand.
GAAGAAGGCAGCACTACTGTAGAGACGACTACTGATCTTCAGATGGAGTTTTGATGATCCTCCAAATCAGATCCAGATCTGATTTTTGGAGAGGTGATAAAGGAGAAGATCTCCAGATCTAGTCCGAGTGGATACCGGTAGAGGTTAGGCGCTTGCGTGGCTAGATCCAGAACCTCAGGCAATCAGCATGATCATCAACGGGTAATCTGATTACCCACATCAAGGTATAAATCAAATTTGATTTAATTTATTTATTTTTTATTTATTAGATTTATAAAATCAGATTTGAAACATCTTAGATCTGATATGGATGCTTGAGAGAAATTTTTGAAATCTCTCTTGATCCGATCAGATCTGAACGAATCTAATCCGAGAAATCAGGATTTTTCCTTCAACTGGTATCAAAGCAAGGTTCAATAAAAATTGTTTAGATATGATTTTTAATTTATTTTGATCTAATAGTTCGTGATTTTAGATGTCACATGAGATGTGATTAGATCTGAAATCAGAAAAATTAAAATTAAATAATATAGATCTAAGTTCTACAATATGCATGACTAGTTGTAAAATAGAATAGTTCTATACTAGTCTTGCATCATCATGATTTATTTTGATTAAATTATGATTTTAGATCTGTTTGTTTTCTATTTTTTGATGATTATAAATGTTATAATAAGATCTGAAAAATAAAAAATAAAATTATTTAATTTTTAGATCATATGAGATATGATAATTGCATGTCTAGACTAGTTGTAGAATAGTTTTACATAGTTGTCTAGATTAGAATTTATTTTGATGTGATCAATTTAAAATCTAATTTTTTAGATAATTATGAGATAATTTAGATCTGAAAAATATGCATGCATGATACATGAGATGTATACAATACATGTATTAAGTTATATCAAATTTTATATATGAGATATTTGATGTAGATCTAACTAGTTTTGTAGATTTGTATTTCTGATTAAGGCGTTCCCCTTGGCCGTCCAGTCATAAGAACAAAGTAAGGTTTAAATGCCCTCTCCCCCTATTCGATGGGGTGTTCTTATGATGTGTAGGGGTACTGCGTGTTCGTCCTTAATCAGAAATCAAGAACTTACTTTCTGCAAAATCCTAGATCCTGAAATCCTAGGATTTTATTTACATATTTTGTTTGTGAACCCTAAACTTAATTAAGAATTAAGATTATGAAATATTAATTAGGTCTAAAATTGAGAATTTCATATCTAAGACATATTCATAATATTGGGTTCGGGCTTGGGTAGCTCAATTAGGTCTAAGCGGTTGATCAAATCGAATCAAGAGTTGGTTAGATGGGATCAACAGTGCTTAAATTGACCAGTCTAATAGGATTAAGTTTGGGTCAAGATCGAGTCACGTGAGTGATCGATCAAGCTAAGACCTAATTAGGCTCAGTGGTTAGAGTCTGGATTGTAGGCTAACCCGATTGGTTCTGGCTCAACGATTTGGTGTTTAAGGTAAGTCTGGCAGATACGATCGACTAGTTTTTAATTAGGAGCTACTTGACTTGAATGCGTTCTTGTCGAGTTAATGGTGTCGAGTTAATGGCATATCCCTTCCATCGGTCTTACTTATCTGGCCATGTTTGTTGGCTCAGTTCTAATCTGAGGTGGTCAATAATCCGAGCTAATCCATGCCACTAGGTTAGTCATAATGGTTATGACTATGTCAAGTCTAGTTTAATGAGACCTAAATCAAATCTTTCTAAGAAAAGATTAAGTCTAAGGTCTTCCACCATTGTAGATGTGCGGGCTCTTTCCGAGGTTGATTGTTCTCGGTTGGTTACAGTGGTTCAGTTGCACCGAGAAGACGCAACTATGTCTATTAGGCATTGGATGCTATGGGCTGGAGGATGGATTGGGCTCGATATTTCGGATACGGTGAGAGACTCAATTAGGAATCCAATCTGAGCAAATGGTGGGTCCGACTTAACTAAGAAGTAGATCAATATTTCGGGCATGGTGAGATTCATGAATTAGAGACCAAGTTTGGGTGCACCATGATTAGAGAATCATTGAACAAGAGTTGTTCACTCATTGGCTAATCCATCATCAATAACTGTTAGGTGAGGTGATAAGTCAGTTGGTGGGACCGCACTATCCACTAGAAATCATTAATCGTGGAGATTTTCGCATTTCTACAGAGGAAGTGTAGGGATCCGAGAAAATAGTGGGAGCTAATCTGTTTAAAAATAAAATTCCTAAACAAATTGGTTAAGTCTTAATTATAATATCTAACTAGAAATTTTAACTCTCTACAGGAAAATGTCTGCATCCAATCCATTAGCACGAATCCTGGACACCCATAGACTGACCAGACCAAATTACAAGGATTGGCTCCGGAACTTCAAAATCGTTTTGGGTTCCGAGAAGTTAACCCATGTATTGGACCAGAACTTTCCCACCTTACTAGCTCGTCCATCTGCTGAACAGAGAGCGTCACTGGATAAGTGGATAGATGAAGATAACAAGGCCAGATACTATATGTTGGGCTCGATGTCTGATGAACTTCAGCGCCAACATAAAGATATCAGGACTGCTCGCCAAATGTTGGCTCACCTACCGGAGATGTTTAGTGAATAGAGTCGCGTAGCCAAGTATCAAGTCACTAAACGACTTTTCAAACTAAGATGCGTGATGGGCAATCAGTCCAAGATCATTGTCTGATGATGATCAAGGATTTGGAAGAGCTTGAGAAACTCGGAGTGAGGTTGGACTTGGATCTGCAGAATGATATAATTCTGCAATCTTTGACTGATGCATATGGACAGTTCATCATGAACTACCATATACATAAACTTCAAAATTCCTTGGCCGAACTTATGAACATGCTGGTTACCGCTGAGCTTTCCATGAAAGGTTCTAAAGGCTCAGTACTTGCTATGGAACGGACTTCTTCCAAGAGAGTCTTTTGGAAAGAAGAAGTCTGTGAAAAAGCAGGTGGAAGGAGAAAAGAAAAAAAAGGCAGAGCTGAAGAAGAATGCCGCTGACAAAGAAAAGTATTTCCATTGCAACAATGACGGCCACTGGAAGCGGAACTGTCCTACTTACCTGGCCACCCTAAAGGAGGCAGGTCCTTCTGAAGGTATGCTCGTTATTGAGTTTAACCTTACGATTTCTTCTGCATCTAGTTGGGTGCTTGACTTTGGTTCTAGTGCTCATTTGTGCACTTCCATGCAGGGTCTTGAGGATAGCAGGAGGCTGAGGGATGGCGAAAATGATCCTACGCGTCAGAAATGGAGCAAGAGTTGCTACCGTGGCCATGGGAACATATCCTCTTCAACTACCATCTGGTTTAGACTGTGTTAAAAGACTGTTATTATGTGCCTGCAGCAAGCAGGAATTTGATTTCTGTTTCTTGTCTTGCATTAGAAGGCTATGTAATTAGTTTTCTTAAGGACCATTGTAACATTCTTTATGAAAGAAATAAAATTGTAAGTGGTTTCCTTATTAACGGTCTTTATCAGTTACATATTGATGTATCTGTTTTTAATATCGAGCAAAATATGAATACCATGAAACGACCTAGGATAGTCCAAACGATAGGTGTCTATGGCACCTAAGACTAGGTCATATAGCAGAAGATAGGGTTAACAAATTGGAGAAAATCGGGCTATTGAGTTCATTGACTTTTGAGTCATATCCAACTTGTGAATCTTGTCTTCATGGCAAAATGACTAAGCTCCCTTTTGTAGGACATGGGGAAAGGGCCACGGATCTTCTTGCCCTAGTACATATTGATGTGTGCGGCCCATTTGATGTGCCGGCTAGAGGCAACTTTGTCTACTTCATAACCTTTACCGATGATTTATCTAGGTACGGTATGTGTATCTTATGAGACAACTCTGAAGCTTTTGAAAAGTTCAAAGAATTCAGACATGAAGTAGAAAAGCAAACAGGAAAACCCATTAAGGTTCTTCGATCAGATCGAGGAGGTGAATACTTTAGTCGGGAATTCTTAGACTATCTTAAGAAAAATGGCATAGTCTCTCAATGGACTCCACCTGGAACACCTCAACTCAATGGGGTTTCAGAACGCAGGAATCGGATCCTATTAGATATGGTCCGATCCATGATGAGCTTCACAGACCTTCCTAATTTTGTTTGGGGATACTGTTTGTTAACTGCAATATACTTACTGAATAGGGTTCCCTTTAAAATCGTTCCTACTACACCGTATGAGATATGGCATGGTAAGAAATCAAGTCCGAGTCATCTCAGAATTTGGGGTTGTCCGGCTCATGTCAAAAGACAACAAGCGGACAAGTTAGACTTCAAGTCCTTTAGAGTTCGATTTATAGGATATCCTAAAGAGTCATTAGGATATTATTTCTACATTCCAGAAAATCACAATGTGATTATGAGTCGACATGCCATCTTTATTGAAAAACTGTTTATTCAAGATAGCGGCATTGGAAAGCAGTTCAAGCTCGAGGAGAAAGTCTCAAAAGAATGAGTTAAGGACCAAATGAAACCAAATCAGGTTAAGCCAATCCAATCACTACCTCCACCTCGTAGATCGGAAAGAGTTTCCTGTCCTTCTGAGAGGTACTTAGGTACTATTTCAGAGGAAGTAGAGGAAATGTTCCTCGTAGATAATGGGGTTCATAGTGATGATCCCAAAACCTATAACAAGACGATATCGGATATCGACTCTGAGAAATGGTTAGAGGCAATGAAGTCAGAAATTGACTCGATGCATTCAAACCAAGTCTGGACCTTGGTAGATCCACCAGAAGGTATAGTACCTATTGGATGTAAATGAATCTATAAGAGAAAGATTTGTGCAGATGGGATTGTGGAGACATTCAAAGCTAGATTAGTGGCAAAAGATTATAGTCAGCGCGAAGGCATTGACTATCAGGATACCTTTTCGTCAGTAGCTATGCTAAAATCCATTCGCACATTGCTTGCTGTTGCAGCCTATACGATTATGAAATATGGCAAATGGACGTGAAAACGACATTCTTAAATGGATATCTTGAGGAAGATATCTATATGGAACAGCCGCTAGGTTTCACATCCAGTGATGATGATCACAAGGTATGCAAACTGCAAAGGTCCATATATGGACTTAAGCAAGCATCTCGGAGCTGGAATACTCGTTTTAATGATGTAATCAAATTGTTTGGTTTCATCAAGAACGAGGAGCCATGTTTCTTCAAAAAGGTCAGTGGGAGTGCTGTTGTCTTCCTCGTATTGTACGTGAATGACATCCTCCTTATTGGGAATGATATTCCCATGTTGACCACAGTTAAAATGTGGTTATCTAAAGAATTCTCCATGAAAGACCTAGGAGAAGCATCCTTTATTCTGGGCATTAAGGTTTATAGAGATAGACCGAATAGGATGCTAGGACTTTCACAGAAAATGTACATAGGAGAAGTGCTTTAGAGATTTAGCATGGAAAACTCTAAGAGGGGTTTGATATCCTTCAGACATGGCATTCATCTTTCCAAGAAGATATGCCCTAGCATACCTGAGGAAATAGAATGCATGTGCAAGATCCCTTATGCTTCAGCAATAGGGAGCTTCATGTATGCCATGTTATGTACACGACCTGATATAGCCCATGCTGTGAGTATCACGAGCAGATATCAGTTGAATCTAGGTGAAGAACACTGGACTTCTGTGAAATGTATCATTAAGTACTTGAGAAGTACTAAGGATATGTTGTTGGTCTTTGGTAATGGAGAACTCCAAGTCCAGGGGTATACAGACTTGGATTTTGTCCGATGTAGATGATTAAAAATCGACATCTGGGAGTCTGTTTGTGTGCAATGGTGGAGCTGTCAGTTGGAAAAGTTCCAAGCAGACAGTGATAGCAGATTCCACCATGGAAGCAGAATACATCACTGTGTCAGAAGCTGTAAAGGAGGCATTCTGGTACAAGAAGTTTGCCGCAGAAATTAGAGTGATACCATTCCATTATACTGCGACAACAATGGCGCCATAGCCCTTGCTAAGGAGCCGAGGTCTCACCAGAAATCTAAGTACATCGAGCGGCAATACTACCTCATCCGCGATTATCTCGAGAAGGATTACGTTGAGGTCAAGAGAGTTGACTCCGCAGAGAATGCGGTAGACCCACTTACAAAGTCGTTGGGGCAGCAGAAGATCGAAGTCCACCTTGAGAAGATGGGACTTAGATTTATAGCCAATTGGCTTTAGGTCAAGTGGGAGTTTGTTAGATATGTGTGCCATAGAAGCCAGAATTGGCTGACACTTGTAATACACTTCTAAGGGTAAAATTATTATTTTGACTATAAATAATAAAATGGGTTATTTTCTATCACAAATGTGTATTTAGTGTTTGTGATACATCTCTTGAGTTAATGGTAATGATAATTCATATTTTCAAGAGTTGAAAATTTAAGATATGAATTTTTATTTATTAACTCATAAAATGCTCCTGACCGTAGGATCATCATGAGGATGGTGATTGATCCGGAAGGTTAGTGTACAATCGCTTCTTTATAGTAGATGAGTCTTGAGTCTATGTGTAGAGACACCAGAGCGAGAGTATAGATACTCGTTAGAGAACGAGGGCACTGAGCATGACCACCTCGAGTAGTCATAAGGAAGTCTACCTTCTCGTCGATGACTGACTCGAAGCTGCAGTAGTGTGTCTGGTTCTTTGATCTGAGGTGCATCGGCAGTTCACCTTGAGGGTGTTATAGTTTGACTATACCATGACTCGGTCTCCTAGCCATTTGGAACCCTGAGGTGTATGTTGGCTATAGCATGTTCATTGTAGGAATTGGATTGCACCAAAAGGGAATCTATCTACCTCGGTGGATGAGGAGCAGCCCTATGATGATCATGAGAATCAAGTCCATAAGCCCATGGCCATGGCAGAGTGAAATAATAGAAAGAGTTTCTATTAAAGTTTTCACATCAGACTTGAATCGAATGATTAAATCATATGATAGAAATTAGGGTTTGACGAGTTCACCTTAACCCTAATCTAATCGGGGCTCAAGATAGAAGAACTTAATCACACAAGTAACTGCACTGAGAGGTTCGTTTTCAGTTTTGATGGGTTGCCACCATATACTGCTAGGTGTCACTGGTGGATTTTGGGAGCAATTAGAATGATTTAGATGATCGATCATTCCAGTTGTCTGAATTAAAAGAGTTCTGATCCATCGAAAGGAGTTTCGATGATGTCGATGATGGAGATCACGACATATCTCATTATCATACAGAACTGAATCTAACTGGGTCACACAAATAAGGATTTGGATCTGGATATCATCAATTGGATTAATCCAGTTCAATTGATTTGAATTAGATTCAATTAGGTTCAAGAAAATCATGCTAGTATACGATTGAACCTAACATTCTCCTTTTACTATCATTAAAAGTTGTCTCGACTGAGCCAAATGAGTTTGTGCTCACCCAGGTACCTTTACTTGATCTGACTAGAGCTTGTCAAGGTCAGAAAGGGGTTGTCTTAATTTATGAGATAAATATAAGACAATACTTGCCATTTTCCGTCACCTGCTAATTCTTGTCCTTTGACTTTGGTCAAACGTTGACCTTTGACCTTTGGACATCTATCCATGTGTCATGCACTTATTGGAGAGCAGATAGGGGCTTGTCCCCTTACTAAAATTTGGAAAGGAGGGGGCGCATGCCTAGGATGGTGTGCGCCCATGGATAGGGACGCCTGGAGTTCCATACGGATGGGACTCCAGGTTGCTTCTTGGATTCTACTTAGGTGACCCTTACCTATAGACTTTGATCAGTCTTAGGCGCCATCTAAGGATGAATTTGTGGGGCTCTCATCTGATTGGATCAGGTGATGTCATCCCACCAATTAGATTTAGATCTGATTGCACGAAGCAACGCGATTGGCCGGGATGATGTGGCACTGCATGGCGTAGCAGGGTCTATAAATAAACCCTGTCTACGCCCAACTTTAAAAGAGTTTCTCCTAGCCCACGCCAAAAGGCTGCCCCTCTCCCTCCACGCCATCTTCTGATCCTCTCTCTCCTCTCACGCCCAAGGAAAGTTGGACTTCAGTTTGGTGCGATCTAGGCAAGAAAAGGCTGATGAGAAAGGAAGAAGGTAGCACTGCTGCAGAGACGACTGCTGATCTTCAGAAGGAGTTTTGAAGATCTTCCAAATCAGATCCAGATCTGATTTTTGGAGAGGTGATAAAGGAGAAGATCTCCAGATCCAGCTCGAGTGGATTCCGATAGAGGCTAGGCGTTTGCGTGGCTAGATCCAAAACCTCAGGCAATCAGCAGGATCATCAATGGGTAATCTGATTACCCACATCAAGGTATAAATCAAATTAGATTTAATTTATTTTCTTTTTATTTATTAGATCTATAAAATCAGATCTGAAACATCTCAGATCTGATATGGATGCTTGAGAGAAATTTTTGAAATATCTTTCTTGATCTGATCAAATCTGAATGAACCTGATCCAAAAAATCAGGATTTCCCCTTTAGAACTCAGCCACGTCCTTCTACATTGTCGGCCAGTAATACTCTTGTCGAAGGATCTTATAAGCGAGGGACTTGCCCCCTAAGTGGTTCCCACAGATCTCTTCGTGGACTTCTCGAAGCATATAATCGGCCTCGGTAGGTTCCAGGCACTTTAATAGCGAAAGGGAGAAGGATCGCTTATAGAGTCGTCTGTCCATCATTATATATTGTGAGGCCGTCCACCTTAAACGTTTCGCTTTTGATAGATCGCCGGGTAGGGTTCCTTCGGTTAGGTACTTAACGATCGGATCCATCCAACTCAGTTCGTCGTTGATTTGTAGTACTTCTTCTATCCTTTCGATACTTGGCACATCAAGATACTCAATGTATGTTCGGCCAAATTCATTGAGAGTAGTGACGGCGAGTTGGGAGAGAGCGTCGGTGTGAGCATTCTCTGCTCTGGGGATGTGCGAGATGTCGAAGTATTTGAAGGTAGAAGTTTGGTCTTTCACCTTCTCTAAATACTTTTGCATCGTTGGATCTTGAGCTTCGAAGTTGCCTTTGACTTATCCCGCAATGAGTTGAGAGTTGGTGAATGTTTTCAGTTCTTTGACATCGAGCTCTTTGGCGATTTTCAAGCTAGCTAGAAGAGCTTTGTACTCGGCTTGATTGTTCGAAGCTTTGAAATTAAATCGGAGAGTGTACTCGGCGACTATTCCATCGGCATTTGCCAAGATGAGTCCCGCGCCGCTTCCAAGAGCATTTGATGCTCCGTCGACGTGTAACACTCAAGCCGACTTATGAGCGATTTCAGGGATGTTTTCCATCGATTTGTGGGTTGTTTTCTCTCGATTGGACTTATCGTCTGAGATGGTACATTCGACAATGAAATCGGCCAGAACTTGGGCTTTCATCGATGGGCGAGGGCGATATTGGATGTCAAATTCACTGTGCTTTATCGTTCATTTCGCCATTCTACCTAAGGTATCTGGTCGATGCAGGATCGACTTCAGAGGTTGGTCGGTTAAGACATGAATTGTATGGGCTTGGAAGTAGGGTCGAAGCTGTTGCGCCGAAATGATCAAGGCATAGATCATTTTCTCTGCCTTTGAATATTGGGTTTTGGCATTGTGAAGGATTTTGCTTGTATGGTAGATGGGCTGCTGTACTCGACTTTCATCCTCTCTGATCAGAACCGAACTAACAGCTTCGTTGGATATGGCCGATGGGAAACAAAGCGTCGTGACCGACGGGTGGTCCCTCACGAACGGTGGGTGGATGGAGTTTCTGCTCGACGAGAGCATCGAGATGGTCGCTCCGGTGAAGGAGAGATGGAGTGCCTCGATACATGGCGGCTATGTTTGGATGGTACTGCTTGTGTCGCTGGTCCTTCAGCCGCCACGCGCGACTGTTGCTAGAGGCTGTGTACAGCCTCCGTTAACATCCGGACCTGCTGCATTAATGTAGCTAGTTGCTGGGCTAGTGCGTCCGCCGTGACTGTCGGATGCGAAGAGCTCGGTTCCGCCACTGATGGCGATGGAGGGGGAAGTACTTCGCTTCGGGATGACTATCCGGCGGAGTTGAGTGAGCTGCGAGTGCGCGTTTTCGCCATCTTAGGATTTGGTTGTTGATCAAAAGTTTACCACCCCTTCCTAGCACGCCAATCTGTTGCGGCCAATCCACTTATGCCTATAAATAATCACCTGAAAACCTGCAAAATAAAGTCTATACTGATCGGAGTTGGCTCTGGCGGGGATCCTCCGATGCTTAAGTTAGAAGGGTGGACTGATCGAATAGGAAAACGAGGAGCAAATATGCAGAGTTTGCTCTCAAAAAGTATTGTTCTTCTAAATTAGCTAGTTTACCTTCTTTTTATAGGTGTCGGAGTGATAACTGCTTGGCACGTGGGTCTCTCTTTTTTTAGTGTAATGTGATCGTGGTTAGGTAGTTAGAACCACCCACTAATCGTCGTTATCCGCTCTTCTAGGAGGCGGTTTTGTATAGCCAATCGGGAGTTGGATAGGTTGTTTGGAGAGCTCCCGCCAGTTAGTCGGTTGGTTTGGGTCTGATTGATTATCGATCAGTCGGCCAGCTGATTCTCTGCCGACCGATCATCGATCGGTCAGAGGACTTGAGACCGAACAATGATCGGTCGAATGGCTCGAGGAAGGGTGATTGACAGTCATCCAAATGATTTTTGGCCGATAGTCGGTCTATCGGACAGCATGCCTGTTGGATAGTAATGTGTCGGCAATTCTGTCGTTGTGTTGGCAGATGTCCGTCGGAGACTGGTGATTAGTCGGTTACAGGCTAGTGAGTCGGACGGCGGATTAACATCCCCTAACAGATAGGAACATATTTCTTATGCAGCTTAAATTTTATTTCCTCCCAAAGTACTATAGATGGGTGTTTTACTCACTCTAGGTCCCTTTCAACTATTTACCAATATCGGTTGGCAGAACCTATCATTTTCATTTTTGTAAAATGGATGCGAGAGGCATCCGGCATGTGATACCATTCAAAATAGGACTCTAAATCCAGTAACCAATCATAGAATGCCTCTGGATCTAACCTTCCATCATAAGAGGTGACTTCAACCTCAATCTTTTTAAGTGGTTCTTCAAAATCCTCATATCTATCTAGATTTACTCTAAATTATTGTCCTTGGTGTCTGAAGTATCTCGAATTTCGTACATTCCTAATAGTTTGCCCAGGATACTTAGATATGGAATTCGATAGTTCTACTTTTCTTTCATAGCCTTCTCTTTCATACTCATCTCTCCTATGATAATGAGAACTCTTAAAATTGATCTTTGAATTGTGGGTAATCGGAGGAGCTGTTGTGTAAATTGGAGATGTCTGAAAGGACTGACTATTGTACATGGCATGCTCTAGCTTTCAGTAGGTTTTTCGTGAAGGAGATCGATGGATGTGTTGACTACTAAGAGGATCATCTTCTAGAGGTTGTTTGCATATTCTTGACTTGAGAAAATTTGGCGTTCTACTTGTTGATTTATTAGATTGGCCATGTTTACGTGGTTACTTGGCTAGCACGAAGATCATCAATCTTAGTATGAAGTTGGTTGCAAATTTGGTTTAAAGTTTCTTAAAAGGCTATTTGGGTATTTTTGACAGATTCAAGTTCTTTTTCCATCGTAGGTTACCAATAGTCATGATAGCAAAATGGGTTTAATATTAGGCCAAATAGTACATATACTAAGAATTTTAGTTACGATGCTCGTGATAATATTGCAGAGTCGAACGCAGTGTCAATGTATTTGGTGTGTGCGATAGCAAAATATGTAAACGTGTTTAGTGCATACAGTAGTAAATGTGGGAAAAATATGATAAAAGATAGAAAATAAGGGCCTAAGCAATAATATAAATTTTCCAAAGATTTAAAAATTTTAAAATTAATGGAGGGATTGTACCTTTCACTAGATAAAATTAAATACCATCTTGTGGCGCTTGCAGGTTGAAGATTAGGGAGACCTCAATTTTTTTTTTGGACCGGGTCTACGGACCTGGTTTATGGATCAATGATCTATGGACCGCTTTTTTTTGTAGACCGGGTCTATAGATCGGGTTTGTGGACCGACGATCTATAGATCGCAGTTCACATGATCTATAGACCGCGTGGTTTTTAGAAGGTGGGCCTTCTGTTCTTCATCTTGTTTACTCCGATCGTCTTAGGGGCTCCAGTGATCGGCATTGGTGGAAGAACGGCGGCTAGCGGCCAACGACGGGGCGACGGCGACGACGGGATGATGTTGACGATGGGGAGGCAGGATGATGGGGAAGTTCTTCCGACGTGAGTGCTTGGACGGTCGACAGAAGTAGAGGAGCCTGTGGCCAGCCGATGGCTGCTTGTGGTCGTCTGATCGGCCTGCGATCGGAGCATCCTGCCCGATTGAATCTCCTGCGAGAGATTGGAAGGGATGGCAATCGCCAGGGATAATGGGGAGGATGAAGGGTTGGGGAGGATGCGGACACTGGTGAAGAGAACCATGATGAATTTTGTGAAGATCTGAATATTTCCTATCATTTCACATCTGTAGCCCACCGTCAAGCAAATGGTGAAGCTGAGATAACTAATAGAACTTTGCTACAAGGAATAAAGACCAGACTCGAGCGAGCGAAAGGAACGTGAGTGGATGAACTCTACCACATGCTTTGGGCTTACAGAATTACTCAAAGGTTACCATCTGGGGAGACTCCATTTGCCTTGGCTTTTGAGACAAAGGCAGTCATTCCGGTCGAGCTTGGGCTTCCATCAGCACGAGTTGAATATTTCAGTGAACAGAATAACTCGCAGGATTTTATGGCAAACCTTGATTTGTTAGAAGAAAAGCGAGAAAAGGCCCAAATTCGGATGGCAGCATATAAGCAAAAAGTGGCTCGTTACTATAATTCCAAAGTCAAAAGTAAAATCTTCAAAGTTGGGGATCTGGTGCTATGACGAGTAGATATTTCTTAGCCACAGAATTAAGGAAAGCTCACTTCGAATTGGGAAGGCTCCTGCAAGGTCGTGGAAATCGTCCGACCTGGAACTTCTACTTAAAGGAGCTTGAAGGGGCTACACTCTCATGATCCTGGAACTCAAAAAATTTGTGAATGTATTATCAATAACTTTAATAATTTTTTTTTTTTTAATATTTATCTTTGGTGTAAAGTTGTATGATGGCAGAAAGTTACTCAACCAAACTTCGTTTCTAAATGAAGTAGAAGGCTTCCAGTTATTTAAGATAGGAGGTTAACCTCGTCCAAGCGAGGGTGTAGGCCTTCGATTATTTAAAACAGGAGGTTAACCTTGTCGCAGCGAGGGTGAAAGCCTCTGGTTATTTAAGACAGGAGGATAATCTTGTCTTAATAAGGACAAAAGCTAATCATGTCAGGAACAGGAGGAGAACCTCGTCCTGACATGAATGAAGATCCTCACGAGGGATATGAAGACTCAGTTTCCAAATTGAAGGAAGAGCTAATTTTCAAACCAAATTCAAAGACCCTTGTTCATAAATAAGGGGGACAGACTTATAAAACAACATACTGGGTTCATCGTTCCAAAACAACACTACAATCAAGAAGAGCACAAGAATAAGGAATTCTACAAGTATTCGATTGAGACAAGATGGTGAAGGAGCAAAAGGAGTATTATTTCATTAAAATGGAGTTCATTACAAGTGGAGGTCTGCAAGACCGATTACAAAAAAAAACCTATACCCTTTAGGAACAGGAGGAGATCCTCATCCTAACATTGAGCTAAAGCGAAGATCTCGATTACTTAAATTGGGATGCAGGGAAGAGGCTCCTTCAACGATCCTTTTGTGTTCCTATAGTCCTGTTAGGAATAGGAGAAGAATCTTATCTTAACATTGAGCTAAAGCAAAGACCTCGATAACTTAAGTCAGGATGCGGGGAGATGCCCCTTCAACGGCCCTTTTGTGCCCCTATAGCCCTATTAGAAATAGGAGGAAGACCCCATCCTAACATGAGCAAACTCGAAGGCCTCATTAAACTAAGATGAGATGAGGGGAGAGGCCCTACCAACGGCCCTAATGTGCCCCACAAGCCATGTTAGGAACAGAAGAAAAATCTCATCCTAACATTAGCAAAAGTCAGAACCTCATTGACCAAAGATGAGAGGAAAGAAGAAGCCCTGCCGACAACTCTTACACATGTTCTTTCTATGACAACCTGACTATGTCAAAAATAAAAAATGGAACCTTATCCTGGTTCGTAGAAGAAATCCTAGCTCAGCATCCACAACAAACATCTCATTAGAAGACAACGTAAAGTAAAATAAATTAAAAAAAGTAAAGCCATGAACAAGCTTTGAATTCGTGCGAAATAAAAATAATAAAAAAGATATAATTTTATTACCAAAATAAGTTCATTACATGCAAAATACAGATTGACAAGATTGATTACATGAAAAAAAAAGAAAGAAAGAGAAAGCTCCTCAGACTTCAAGCTGATGGCCATTACCAAAGATTTCTTTAGATGATCGACCTCCTCCGCAAGCTCCCTCCACCTCATCATATTATCACGGTACATCTTGTCGGCATGGCAGTAGTTCTCCTCTAACTCTCGCAGCCTCCTCCTCAAGACCTTGGACTCGACATCTGCATCCTTGGTAGCCTGATGCTCATAAGTCAGCTCGAGCTTCAGCTGCTGCACCTCAGCCTTTTCTGCACCGACCAACTCCCAGAGTTCGCCAATGGTCCTTTTCAAGAAGGCAACCTCCTTGCTTGTACCAGCCTAGAAGCCATCATCAAGTTGCTGCTAGAGCCAAGCTACTTCAATGTTGGAGGCATGAAGCTTTTGTTCTAGCTTGGTCATCCTATTACTCCAGCCCAATTGGTAAGTCTCATATATGAGCTCAGCATCATGTGGTTATTTTTGAAGTGCGAAGAACCTCATCGATTAATCCCACTCAAATCAGGTCTTATTGGAGGACCACGATGAGCTCCCCTCTAGAAGTTGAATCTTCTCCTTCGCCATCTTGAGTTGAGTGTCGAGGGAGCCGATCTTCGCCATCAGCACCCAGGATTTATTGCTTGCATTCTTCCAGAGTTCGGTGAGCTCCATCTCGAAGCTCCCTTTCCGAATGCTAAAACTCATGGAGTCCTTCATGTGCAAGTTTCGAAGGCGAGTGACCTCTTTGGTCACCTCCGAAACATTCTTCCATGAAGCTTGAAGGTTGTCCTCCATCTTCTTCAACTTCTTCTTCAGATGATGGACTTCCTTCCTCAGGCTTTTTATTAAAGGTTTTAGGGGAACCCCCTGAGGCAGTGGATCAGCATTGATAGGAAACTACAATCAATATATGAAAGATGCTCAAAAGTATATATAAAAAGAAAATTCACTTTCATTTAATCAAAAATTTTGAGTATAAAGTAAAAAAAAAAGAAAAATGTATAACTACTCGAGGATTTCAACCTCGGGAAAGATGACAGTAGACAAAGCCGGAGCTCTCTCGGCTACCTTAAATTCTTGAACTGGCTTAGGCACCTCTGTGGTAGGTCTAGACGGACCAGAAATAGGCTTGATGGAGGAAGGATCGACTGCATCATCGGATGGTCCCGCTTCTACGTCATCCTCCTCCAAAAATTCGGGATCAAGCTCGGGAAACCTCCGGGCCACCCTGCCTTCGTAGAGCTCAAAGCCCTTGATGCATGCCTGTTGGCTGAAGGCAATGTTCAGGTCCTTCATTTTGGGGGAGACCCTGAACTCCTTCA
>QRFJ01002319.1:36073-123573 GCA_006176705.1 Cocos nucifera
AAAGAGAAGAATTAGTCGAGGTTTGTCCCGGTCCCTTGGGAGAGATCTTATCTTTGGTCGAGATTAGCTCGAGCGCTCGAAAGAGATCTTATCTCTAGCCGAGGTTGTCGCGGGCAGAGCGGGCCGGAAGAGATCTTATCTCTAGCTGAGGTTAATACGGGCGTTCGGGGGAGATTTGATCTCCTGCAGCCGAGGTTGGTTCTGTCGCTCGGAGAGATCTTATCTCTAGCTGAGGTTGTCGCGGTCGCTTGGAAGAGATCTTATCTCTAGCCGAGGTTAACGTGGGCTCGGGCCGCACAGTGGGCGCCCCTAGCCGAGGTTGGCCGATGTTGTCACGTCGCTCGGGAGAGATCTTATCTCTAGCGAGGTTGGTCGGACCCTCGGGGGAGATCTTATCTCCTGCAGTCGAGGTTGTTGCGGGCGCTCGGAGAGATCTTATTTCCTACGGCCGAGGTTGCCTTGGGGGAGATCTTATCTCCTGCAGTCGAGGTTGACGGCGGGCGCTCGTGGGAGATCTTATCTCTGCAGCCGAGGTTGGCCCGGACCCTCAGGGGAGATTTTATCTCCTGCGGCCGAGGTTGATGCGGACGCTCGGGGGAGATCTTATCTCCTGCAGCCGAGATCGGCCCGGACCCTCGAGTAAGATCTTATCTCTGCAGCCGGAGGTCAGCCCGGACCCTCGAGGGAGATCTTATCTTCCTGCGATTGAGGTTGTCTCGGGAGAGATCTTATCTCCTGGCGGCCGAGGTTGGTTCGGTCCGGACTGTCATTGGCTGTGGGAGATCTTAGTCTCCTTGGGAGATCTTATCTCATCGCTGCATCGAGGTGTTGCGGCGTCGGGGAGATCTTATTTCTCCTGTAGTCGAGGTCGGTCCGAACACATAGAAAGATGATCTATCTCTCGGTCTAGGTTGATACGGACGCTCGGGGGAGATCTTATCTCCTATGTCGAGGTTGTTTCGGAGGAGATCTTATTTCTGCGGTCGAGGTTGATGCGGACGCTCGGGGAGATCTTATCTCTTGCAGCTGAGATCGGCCCCGGACCCTCGGGAGAGATCTTATCGGACGATCTCCTAACGGCCGAGGTTGTTGCGGCGCTCGGGGGAGATCTTATCTCCTACGGCCGAGGTTGGTCTGGACGCTCGGAGGAAGGAGATCTTATCTCTGCAGCGAGGTTGGTCGGGGGAGATCTTATCTCCTGCAGCCAGGTTGTCCGGACCTTCGGGGAGATCTTACCCTTAGCCGAGATTGTTGCTGGCGCTCGGGAGACTTATCTTCTGCCGCCAAGATCTCCTGTAGCGAGATTGTTGCTGGCGTCGGGGGAGATCTTATTCTTCTGCCGAGGTCGTCCGAACACTCGGAGGAGATCTTATCTTCTGCAGCCGTGTTGGTCCGGACGCTCGGGGGAGATCTTATTCCTATCGGGAGGTTGATGCGGGCGCCTCTGGAGATCCTATTCCGCAGCTTGAGGTCGCCCGGACCCTCGGGGAGATCTTATCGGTCGATCTCCTGGGTCGAGGTTGTTGCGGGCACTCGGGGGAGATCTTATCTCCTGCGGTTGAGGTCGGTCCGATGCTTTCTTATCTTCTGTAGCTGAGGCTGTTGCGGGCGCTCGGGGGAGATCTTATCTCCTGCAGCTGAGGTCGGTCTGGACCCTCGGGGGAGATCTTATCTCCTGCAGTCGAGGTTGTTGCGGGCGCTCGGAGATCTTATCTCCATAGTCGAGGTCGGTCCGGACCTTGGAGATCTATCTCCTGCAGCCGAGGTTGTTGCGGGCGCTCGGGAGAGATCTAATCTCCTATGGTCGGGTCGGCCGGACGTCGGAGAGATCTTATCCCTGCAGCTGAGTTGATGCGGGTGCTCGGGGAGATCTTATCTCCTGCGGCCGAGGTTGATGCGGACGCTCGGGGGAGATCTTATCCTGAGTCGAGGTCGGTCCGGACCCTTGGGAGAGATCTTATCTCCTGCGGCCGAGGTTGTTGCGAGCGCTCGGGGGAGATCTTATCTTCTGCAGCCGAGGTCGGCCTGGACGCTCGGGGGAGATTTTATCTCCTGCAGCCGAGGTTGAAGGTCTTTGACCTGCTCGTGTTAGGACGAGGTTCTACTCCTGTTCCTAACACGACCACTATTGACTGATTCTTTTCTGTTATCACGTAGTTTTTGCATCCAAAAATAATATTGTTGAAATGGAAGTACTTTACCAAAGAGAAGTTACTGGCAGCACATCCTCAAATTTTCTATGCTTCAGGGCCGTGGGGGCGTTGTTCCTCCGAGTTCCCTTGGGCGGTAAGTCCTCTATCTCATGTTGGCCTTCTCAATTCGGAGCGAGTTTCTCTTGGCTTTGACGTTGGGAGGCGGCCGATCTCCTTGTCGTTCCTCCCTCATTGGTGGTTCTAGCTCCTGAGGGGTGGACTTCTTTGAGCCCTTTCATCGGGGCTTTCACGCTTCCGGGCTTGAGGGGATGTTCGGACTCGCTTGTGCCCAGAAGGAGTCCGGGAACGCGGTCGAGCTTCACTCGGCTTTTCTTCATCGTCCTTGGCCCTGAAGGCCTTTTTAGCACGGGCATAACCTTCGACCCGAGTCAGCAGATCGGTGAAGTCCCTGGGATACTTCTTCTTCAGGGAGAAACAAGTCATTCTTCTGAAGGCCGCCCTTGAGCGCGACCATCGCAACGGACTGGTCCAAGTCCCGGACCTCCAACGCCGCGGCGTTAAATCAAATGACATAAGTCCGGATGGATTCCCTCTGCTTCTGCTTAACATTCATCAGGAAATCCGAACTTCGGTGCGGACGTCGGCTGCTGAAGTGGACCACGAATTGATGGCTCATCTGGTCAAAAGAGAAGATCGTATCCGGCTTCAATGCCGAGTACCAGTTTCTAGCTACTCCCTTTAAGGTAGATGGGAAGGCTCGGCACAGTATGGCGTCTGAAGCAACGTGGAGTAGAATCATAGTTCGGAAGGCCTCTAGATGATCAACTGGGTCAGAAGTTTCATCGTAGCTATCGAATTGAGGGAGCTCGGAGTTCGGCGGGACGGACTCTTGCATAATTCGGAGGGAGAAAGGAGGATCGGTGCGGACGTCGGCATGATGAGTCGGGGCGACGTGGCCGAGCTCTTCAATCCGTCGGTCCATCTTCCGCAGTCTGTGATCGAGGGTGTCGTCTTGGTTGCAGATCTTGGGGGGCTTCCGACTACAAATGGAAAAGGTCTCCCCCAGAGGAGAACCCTGATCCGAACACGGATCCTCGACTCTCTGTTTCTCCTTCTCAGGGGCAACGGGTACGTCGGTCCGAGTATTCTTCCTTAGGGCCGATTTTCGACATCCTGATGGCGGATTTCCTGGTTTAGTCACCGTCGGAGGCTATTGCATGGCCTGCATTGCCTCCGTGAGGCCACGGACCTGCTGGACAAGTGGGTTGAACTGCTCCATATCTACCGCGGGTACAGGTGGAACCTGAGTTGTCGGGGTTGAAGCAGAAGCAGATGGATTTGGACGGGATCGGACCGCGGAGGCCGTCGATCGTCGGGTCGAAGCTCTCCTGGGAGGCATTTTCTCTTAGGAAAGAACTTTGGAGAGGAAGGAGGAAGATCTCTGGAGAGAGAGATCGTCGTTGAGCACTCTTTTAAGAACAAGGGAGCCTCAAGAACAAAGGGTCCTTCCTATAGCGTCAAATCTATTGGTGCAGAAACTGGTTGTCGTCGGATCCAGCTGGAGTGGAGGCGGACGAGGTCGCCGCCGGGGGCCTGCAAAATAAAGTTCCATCCGAAGCCGGTGGGGGTGGCTCCGGCAGGACCCTCCGACGATCAAGTCAGCTCTTCTGACCAACAGAAATGGAGTGCTTTGGAATGAGTTCGGCAGAGTTTAGAGAAAGAGAGGAGAGCTTAGAGCTTAGCGTATCTGGAGGGTCTCTTTTTATAGGCGGAGCTTGATGGTGACAGCTGCAATTGCCTGATAGCGGGCCGCTCGAGGTCCGACGGGATCCGTAACGAAGGAAGGCGCCGTTTGCGGCGCCGTCTGCAGCGCCGCCTACCATAGATTGACGGTGACAGCCATCGCCGCCTAGTAGCGGATTGCTGTCGCCTGCAGCGGACTGATGGCGATCGTTCGTCCAGATTTAATAGCCGTGGCTCTGAGAAAGCAGGCATTGATTGGTGGATTTCAGCATATATCAATTCCAGAGGAGTTCGGACTTCTGGAGGAGTTCGGCCGAGGGGAAGCTCGGAAGGAGTTCGGCCACTGAGGAGTTTGGCTGGCTGAAGGAGTTCGGCTAAGACTCGGCCGCTGGGGAGTTTGGTAGGAGCTCGGCCGCTGATGAGCTCGGGAGGCTGAAGGAGTTCGACTAAGGTCCGACCGCTGGGGAGTTCAGAAGGAGCTTGGGCCGCTGAGGAGTTCAGCCGGCTGAAGGAGTTCGGCTAAGATCCATCTGCTGAAGCTCTTTCGTGGCTATCGGTTGCATTAGGCTGAGCATCGAACTGGACTTAGGCAGGAGCGGGGTTTATCCCCAACACAACTGAAGACCAGAAAACAAAAGAACAGACAAATACAGGGAAAAGGTTAGGAGACTAACCTAAACCAATCGGAAATTTGGAAGACACGGTCAGAAAGGCAGAAGACGAATGGAAAGGGCGTTGAGGATCGGTGGAATCATAGAAGGAACCATGGAACCGGATGCTCGGGCACAAGGAAGATGAAGGCTGGGGAGAACACAAGGAGGAAGAAAAACCAGGCAAAAGTAGGAAGTCTAGGAGAAGATGGTGCTTAAATAGTCAGAGAGGTCCTGAGGCAGTTATGATTACAAATCCCTTCTATCCAAACCTCGTCCGCCGCGTGTCCACTCATCATTACTATGGCAGATGTTGGACAACACATTTAAAACGGAAGCCTTTTTGGATCATTCAGCGTTGAAGAAACTTCTGCGCCAATCCAGAAAAGCCAGAACTTTTCATCTTCTGAGAGCGGGAAGTCGGAAAAGGACTTCGACAATCGCAGTTTTTGTACTCCCTTCATCCGAACTTCGAACTCGGAAGTAGGGGGACAAGTGTTGGGGGTAAAATGGCTCCTGTCGAAGTTCGATGGATTGTCCGACCTTGATATGATACTACTTGCAGCAGCAGTATATGAGTCCGGATTTTAGCTAAGCTGCTTCACTGTTCCAGTTGAATTCTGGGAGGGCTGACCTCCAGCCCATGAATGCCAAACAGTCTTCCCAGCGACAACCCCTAGCTCTCTTCCAATGACTGCAGAACGTGTTAAAGGTATATTGAACTTTAGCCGGACGAGCTTGAATAGTAAAAAGAATTATCATTCGACTAATTCTGATCCCTGGCTCAAGGTAGACAGTAGGACTTTAAGTATCGAATCTCAGCACAGCCCGATCTTGTCTGATGACCGACTTTGAAAGTAGCTGAATTCCTCTCCAATCAGATTCTTCTCCAATTGAGTCTCTCTACTTCGCTTTATGAATAATAGATCTTAGCACTCCTGCACCAAGGACTTCGATCGGACGAACTTGAGTTAGGAAAAGGACTTCGCCAGCAACATAAGTCCGAACTTTCCTTAGAGGGTATGACCATGGTCCTAATTAAAGAATCCATCGTCCTTTCCAACCTTCAGCTCTCCGGAACAATGCTGATATCCATCTTTAGCCGATCTTGAAGGTGGCCGAACTTCTGAAAGTAGTTAGAGTAGCACCGGCAAGAAGCCCCGAGTCTTAACATTCATCCATCTTAGCCCCAAGTCGATCTCGGATCTCTATTGTCCTGGCCTAGCTCCTTGGAGAAAGCCTGGCCACAGTCTTTATTGAAGATCCTACCGTCCCCTCTCTGGCCTCTAGTCCAAATGCTCACCCTTGCTCTTGGCTAACCTTGAAGGCGGCCGAACTCTTGGAAGCTGTCAAAAGTAATCTCAGCAGAATCCAATCGCAAGTCTGCCATTAGGTACTTGGAAATCGACCTTCGAGCTCGGCCAGTCAGACTTCGAATTCTCCATCCCAATATGAACAACCTACTACCAGGCATAGATGTCTCCGACCTCTCATCCGAACTCCAACAAATGAAATCCAACCGTCTACAAGTCGCGACGAATGACAGCTCACTCTCCATAATAAACTCTTAGTGGCCTAAACGGCCTACTGACATTCTGTTATGGCTATCACTATCATTCTGTTACGAGCTTCGCCTATAAAAGGGATCCTATAGATACGTCTTCTTTTCTAAGCTCTCCTCTCTGCTTTAATTCTCCTAAGTATTCCATTCCTTGTTGGTCAGAAAACTAACTTGATCGTCGGAGGGTCCTGTCGGAGCCATCCACCTCTGATCTGGACTTTATCTTACATGTCTCGTTGGCGACCTCATCTCCTCTGGCTCCAGTGAACTTCGGCATCAAACCATTTCTGCACCAACAAGTACTTCAAGCTAGATCAAAGGATCTTGATAACATGAGTCTAAAGTCAACACACAAGTGCAAATCATGGAAATTTCAATTAAAGACTCACGAATGCAGAATTTCCAATTGAAACGCAATTCCAAGCCAATATAATACAAAATTTTCAAAATAAGGAAAATTCAAAATATTTGCACCTAATTATAATTTAGAAACATGAGAACTTTAAAATTGAAGCAGTATGTGGAGTTCAAGATTCAAGGAAACCATAAATTTTGAAAACTAAGTACCTTTTAAGGTATGGAAATAATACTTGGTTTGGACAAGGTTCAAATGATAAATTCATCTCAAAATTCAGATTTGGAGCATATTTAAGCTCTAGCATTTCAAAAGAGTTAAAAAGCTGAGTTTTTGGTTTGAAAGAATATTTAAGCTTCGACATTGAACCTGAAGTTTTAGGAGACAGGTTTGAGGTTTTGAAAACAACACTCAATCTGCAAATTGACCTGCTGTATTAAACAAGAAATCAAAATGCATGCATCATTCCTATATGTTGTAGAGGAAACCAAGATTGTTCATCCAAACTTTCCTTCATCATTGATAATCTTCTTTGTCTTCTTTCTAGCCTAGCTTCCTCTAAGTAGCTCTTAGCTTATCTTCCTTGCCTCAATTTATGTGCAGATTGCTTTGTTGGTTCTAGGGTAGGTCTATTTTTGCGTCCCCCATAAGTATGTTATTTATCAGGTCTGGTACCTTCAATCTATTATTTGTTTAGTAGATAGACTAGAAGATACACAGATAGACGTGACTTTTTGTCAGGTAAAAAGAGATGCCTTGTTTACATGAACATCATTTAGATACATTCCTTCTTCTTCCCTAAAAGAAACCCCTCCCCCCTAATGAGTACAATAAAAATACCTAAAAAATCAAACTTCTCAAGGCTAAAATGTTGATTTCCCAGATTTAATTGAAAATCCAGATTTTTAGGGTTGGGTCAAAATGGCAACTTTTGAATGCTCAAGTAATTATTCAAATTTTGAGATCTTATAAGTTTTGTTATTTGAAAACATGCTTATACCGAAAATCTGATAACTAAATCTTAAGTCCGAGTCTCCAAAGCATTTCATTTAATGTGGTATTAATGTGGCATCAAACAATAATTAGTGCTTCAATATAATGGCTTGTATTTAGGTTTTTGCATGCATCAGCATATATGTACTTTATAAGTTGGGTTGTTACATATTCTCTCCTACAAGTCACCATACCTGAAGTTACATATGTATTTCTTTCTTGGCAAGTTAAACATGCAATCATTGTTGAGGATTGTGTATAGAATAATGAGAAGTCTCACCCCATTCAATTCCTCCTCAAACATTGGTTAGTGGCGACCAGGTACCTATAAGGGTCATGATCACTCTTGGAGCTTTGGGGTTCTCTATAGATCCTACAAACTCTGGTATGGAAATTCTTTAGGACAAATTAGTTTAATTCCCTCTACTTTGACCGATATGTATTCACACCCTCTCGAGTTTAAATTTTTATTTGGATCTTTTAAATTAGTATATTGACTCAATGTGATCCTACCATGCATCTTTGTTAACAGGAAGTTAAGTAGTAATGTCATGTAGCCATTGCATGATAAGTTAAGGACCAACATACCCTTGACTCATCTTGCCTCCTCTGTGCATGTGACCATCACGTTGACCCAACACCCCTCTAGAACCAACCTGAACTAGACCCAATTCTAGGTCCCTTTGGTTGAGGGCACTGATCTAGAGTAGCGATCAATGGAACAATGATGATGATGTCTCGGTCTTTATGACTTGGAAGAAGATGCGAACACCTTTGTGGTAGAGATCTATTGCTGAGGTGAGCTCAATAGGGAGATGGATAGTGGTAGTTGGGTTGGAGAAGGGAGAAGGGAGAAGGGATGGACGTTTGAGGAAAAGGAGTGGTGTGAGGATAGAGAGGGGAGGAGGTGGAGGGATGGCTACTTGGAGAGGCAAAGGTCCTGCCTGAGGTTGGAGCAAGAGGAGAGGAGGGCATGGGGAAAGGTGGTGGCACAGTTGATGGTGTGGAGCGAGGGCTTGTCAAAGCAGCAAAGGGCATGGGCCAGTATGTCAATGGGAACTGTTGGGGGTAAAATATATTCCACCAAAGTCTAGTGAATTGACCGATCTTGATATGGTATTATTTGGAGCAGTGATGTTAATATCCGAATTTCAATTATATTACTCTTCAATCCCAGCCCAATTCGAAAAGTTCAGCCTCTAGACCCGGTCCACCAGACGAACTTCTAGCTTTTTTCCTCCAACGACTACAGAACTCGTCAAAGACATGATAAACTTTATCCGGCCGAACTTGAACAGTGAAGGAAGTTGTTCACTGACCTTAGTCCTGGTATTGGTAGAACCCCATTGAATATTAAATCCTAGCACCATCTAACTTTGTTTATGGTAGACCTTGAGAGTGGCCAAATTTCCTCGCAGCAGATAGTATGTCTCATCAACCTTATGTCAGGAACCCCATCCAGCCGAATTTCTTTCCAGTCAAATTTCATTCTGGCTAAACTCCTTTGCTCTACTTTATGGATAGCGACCGACTTTGAAAGTGGTTGAGTTCTTTCATCCCTTTCTGACAATTGCAGATCTAGCTAGCTCATATTGTGCATATCGGCCGGACGAGTTTGAACAGTAAAAGGATTTTGTCGTCAGCACAAGTCCGATTCCCAATCCGGAATAGCAGCCACTCCACAGATAATGAATCTCAGCACTCCAATCCAAATTTCAGGCCGACCTTGAAAGCAGCAGAACTTCTGAAAATAGATTGAATGGCACCAGCAAGAAGTCTTGGGCCTCAAATGTCTACCCATTTTAGCTTCCAATCGATCTTGGTTCCTTACCAACTCAGTCGAACTCCTTCAGAAAGCCTGGTAATAATTTTCATTGGAAGTTCTATTGTTCCCTCTCTGGCCTCTAGCCTAAGTATCTCCGTCAATCCCTGGCCGACCTCGAAGATGGTCGAACTTTTCAAACTGTCAAAGGCAGCACCAATATATTTTAACCAATTGCCAGTTTGCCACCTGCCACTTAAAAGCCGATCTCCAAGTTCGGCCTACCTAACTTCAAGTTCTTCATCCCAACACGCACAGCTTGCTAATAGGTGCAGAAGTCTTGTTTGAACTCTAATAAATAAAATCCAACCATCTACAAGTTGTGACAAACGACAGCCTACTCTCTGTAATAAATTCCACGTGGTCCGAATGACCTACTGACATTCTATTATGGCTGTCACTTTCATTCTGTTATAGGCTCCGTCTATATAAGAGATCCTTCAGATACATTTTTCTTTCTAAGCTCTCATCTTTGCTTACTTTTTCTTGAGTACTCTATTTCTTTTGGTCGGAGAACTAATTTGATCGTCGGAGGATCCTGCCAGAGCCATCCATCTCTGGTCTGGACTTCATCTTGTAGGTCTCATTGGCGATCTTGTCTTCTCCAACTCCAGCACGCTACGACGTCAAACCGTTTTCTGCACCAACAGGATTGGCATTAGAGGAAGGATCCTCTGAGCCCTTATTCTTAAAGGAGTAATACTTTCAGTTGATTCCATTTTAAAAAGTTCATACTTATGCACTAACATATTTATTTTGGATTTTTTTACTTGATCGGTATCCTTATAGGTAATCTTAAGTCTATCTCATATTTCTTTGGCTGAAATCAAGTGAAAATCCGATTGAATTCATTGGCATCAAGTAAGCAATAAAGCACATTCATTGCTTTAGTGTTCAATTTAGCCAACTTCTTATCATTTTCATTCTATTCTCTTTCAGGTTTAAGAATTACATTGCCATCAATGGTGATTGTGGGTGTGCGTGGTCTAGCGATTATGACACTCCATAGGTCATAATCAAGTACTTGAATTAATATTTGCATGCATGCCTTCCAATATTGTAATTAGAACCATTAAATAAAAGAGGTCTTTTCTTAGATTGCCCTTCCATTAGGGAGACATTTAATTGAGTTGTCATCTTGATCGTTTATTCTAGATCAGAAGAACAACAAATAATATTAGAGCATCTACTTTGATACCACTTATTGCCCAGAGGAACAACCCAAGAGGGGAGGAGGGGTGAATTGGGTTTTTCAAAAACTTTTTCAGATTAACATGTGTATATGCAGAGTAAAAATACTTATATGCAGAAAATACATTGATTAAATAAGCAGAAAATAAATAAAGCAGATAAAGAGAATTACACATAAAAGCATAAAATTTTTATAGTGGTTCGATGTCAAACCCAACACCTATGTCCACTTTCCAAGCTGTCCACTTGAGAATTCCACTATAATCATCAAGATTACAGCAAAATTATTTTTTCTGGGTTCACAATCTTAATCCAGTTGGTTTTGCGGGCTAACCAATTAAAATCTATCCCCAAGCCACTTCTAGACTTGTATAAATCTAATTCAAGGCTTGGATGAGCCTATCCTCTAAGTTTCAAACCCTATTAAAACTTGAAAATAGAAATTTGAAAGTGCAAAAATTTAAATACAAACAAACTTCTTGAAGAGCTGATTTGAAGTTTTGATGACAAGTTAAGAGGTTGGAGGGCTTTTATAATGATGCTTCCTTTACTTGAGAATGCCTTGATTGCACAGTAGGTTGGGTGGTTGGATTGCAATGAATACTCTTTATAGCTTACTAGGACTACACTGAATTTTTGAATGTTTTCTGATATTTCTCTCTTCTTCTATTGATTCCTTGTGTTCCCTTTGCTTTAATAATTAAAAGCCTTCTAATCCAAGTTAGGAACACCAAAAATGGGTTTGTAGCCATTGGAGCACGAGAAAAGGACGTTTGGAGCTTTCCGAAACAATTTTGTGCAGTTCTGGAAGCTAGCCATTAGAGTTATCAGAAGCTCATGAGTCGACTTCCTAGATCCTTGAGTTGGCTCAAGGTCTTCATGAGTCAGCTTGCGGATTTCTTTAGTTGGTTCATGGGCTTCTTGAGTCGGCTCCAATTGTAGGATAAAAAATTCAGCTTTCTATTCTTGAACTAGTGTCCTCTTGAGATTTGAGTTGGCTCATGCTTTTCTTGAGTCGACTCCTCAGCCATGCCAATCCTGAAGCGTGTTAGAGATGCTTGAGTCGGCTTATACTATGCTTGAGTCAACTCCAACGACAAGGTCTAAAAATGCTATCTTTTATTATTGAGTTCTGATGCCTGTTTGAGTCTTTGAGTTAGCTTACATTGTTCTTGAGTCGATTCATGGTCTGTGTCAAGTGCTGAAACCGTGTCAAAATCGACTTAAGCCTCCCTTGAGTTGGCTCAAGATCAAGTAAATTTTGAAAAACATTTGGCTTGACCTCTTTTGCTCTTCTTTCTTGGTTCTTTCAATTGAAAATATGAAGGTTTATCGAGATAGGTTCCTGACTTCCTGAATTTTGTCTTAAACACTTCAACCAATTTATTAGTATCAAAATAAACTCAAATATTTTATTATTTATCAAAATCAAACCCAGGGTCAACAAAGTTGAATCAAATCAAATCACAAACACTACAATCCACTTATGGCAAGCCCCAAAAGGGCCTATTCTATACCATCCGCTAGACCACATAAGCCATGGGCTTGGTCCATTCTGATACAATTTGTATGAATCCAGTACCTTATTCAAAAAGCCTAGCTAGAACATATTATTTTGGATCTTTAGCTCTATAGAGAACCAAGACCTCCTTGTGCACAAGTAATGTTGGACTAAATAAATGCCCATGCGGTCCTTAGACATCACTAACTTAAGCCTATTTGTTACCATAATTGGCTTATGTTATTGTGCATCACTTAGCATCAGTGGTTAATAGATGAAGATCACAATAATTTTTTTCCTCCATTTGCCACTGTGATGCCCTGACATATATGGTGCTTTGCGCCTACAAGTTGATGGTATCCAAATTATTAATATACTATAAATGGTTCTCAATGATTTTTCCTCTGTCCATTTATAGGCCATAATTTCTTGATCCTTTAAAGATGATCCATCCCCCTCCTCAATATAGTATTCTTTAGTATATCTTCCTTTTCAATGTCCACTGTAGATGAACCACTTCGGGTCTAAGTTGCATATTTTCATTTGGCCTTGATTCTTAGAAGGATTTGGGAGAATGAATGACATCATCAACTTGATTTTAAATGAAATCATCATCCACTTCCTTTATAAAGAGACCATCCTCATAGGGATTGACCACTCTTTTATCACCTAAGGAAACATGGTCATGATTCTTTGGATTCTCTAATCTTGCCAAAACTACCTCCCTTTATTTTTCTTATATTGAAGAAAATCAGGACCATTTAACTTACCCTGCCCAGGCCTATTCCTTTTCTAGTTTGAACTATGATAGAAATTGTTAATACAAAGAAAATAGCATCCTAATTGTACTGTAAAGCATACAGGCCCTTTTTTCTTTTCTATTAAGCAAAGCTCAGAACTAATATGTAAATATAAGTGTAGTGTCATGACTAGGAACCCGGTATGCCAAATCTCGAAAACTAAAATTTCAGTCAATCAATGCGCTGATTTCAATTCAATTAATTGTTGTGGGGACTAATATTTATCCAAGTTAAATTTATCACACGCATCCTTGGAACCAAAATGATATTTACTTCATTCCATCATCTTATACTACATAAAATAATTGTTTGGGAGACAAGTATTACATCCTTTAGTGTAGGTTCCTTACAAACTCCTTTGCTTTACTTATACTGTCTGGCTACAAGCCTTACCTAAGATACATAAAACGGATCTAACTCTTTCTTCTCTAGTAGCTTCGCTATGTACACCAAAAGCACGTTAAGCTTGCTAGCATTTTATTCTGAATTTATTCTGAAATGTCATCATCAAATGTTGAGCTACATAGCTTAATGAGTACCCAAACGTAACAAATAATATAGTATGAAGAAAAATAAAACAATGATACAATATGGATACATATTAAAATTCAAATAGTTAATGAACAATTTCAACAAGTACCCAAACATAGTGAACAATATAATATGAAGAAAAATGGAATGATGGTACAATATGGTACATATTAAAGTTCAAATAATTGATAAACAATATCATATAATACATATCTTAGATAGTGTTGGGGATAAAATAGCTTCCGCTGAAGTCCTGCTCAATGTCCAACCTTGATGAGGTGCAGCTTGGAATTATGGCGACAGGTCTTGAACTCCAAGGCAATTTTATAATTGCAGACCCAGCCAAGGTTGGGTAATGAAGTTCGACCAGACGAGCTTGAACAGTACCATCTGAATTCAGTCGTTGGATGACCTTGAGGGTTGTCGAATTTCTCTATTTTAACCTGCAGTTTTGATTAAACAGCAGTCGCTCTAAGCGGGTCTTCTGCACCACTCGACCTCAACAGTTTTCGAACTCTTGTCCGATCGAATTCCTTCACTACGGATGGCAGATGCTATCGATTGCCCCTCATAGATCTCGATCGAATGAATTTGAATCAGCAAAAGAACCTCGGCCAAATGCACTGGAGTTAGTAAGAGGACTTCGCCTCCGACGTAGGTCCGAATTCTCTTAGAAGAGGCAGCTGAACTTTCAAAGTAGAAGTTAGGCTGCAATACTCATCAAAGAGCCTTTTATTCCCTCGCTTCCAATCTGAATGTTTACATTTGCTCTTGGCCGACCTTGAAGGCGGCTGAGCTTCCGAGAGCTGTCAAAGGCAGCCCTGGTAGAATTCGATCGCGAGTTTGTCATTAACTACTTAAAAGCCGACCTTCAAGTTCGGCCAGTCCAGTTTCAAATTCTTCATCCCCAATATGAATAACCTGCTACCAAGCACAGATCTCCAACTTCTCATCCGAACTTCATCAAATTAAATCCAACTGTCTACAGGTCATGACAAATGACAGTCCACTCTCCGTAACAAACTCCGCATGGTCCGAACAGCCTACTGACATTCTGTTATGGCTGTTACTATCATTCTATTATGAGCTCTGCCTATAAAAGGAACCCTCCGGATATGTTTTTGTCTCTAAGCACTAAGCTCTCCTTTTTACTCTAAATTCTTGTGAACTTCATTCTTGTTGGCTAGAGAACTGACTTGACCGTCGAAGGGTCCTGCCGGAGCCACCCGTCTTCGATCTGGACTTCGTCTTGCAAGTCCCAGCAACGGCCTTCTCTTCTAGCTCTTGCGAACTTTGACGTTAGCAACTATTTTCTGCGTCAATAGGATTGGCGCTAGAGGGTGTTTGAGACCTTGTTCTAAAAGGAGTTCACAGTCGAAGTGATCGTCTTCCTCTTTCCATTTCTCTATTTCCTACTGATCTTCCTCTTGTTTTAGTAAAATGCCTCCTAGGAGAGCTCCTTTAAGGCGATCTCTCGCCACTGCCATCGGATCCAACCCAGAATCGGCAAATTCGCCCGCTCCGATCTCGTCACTGGCACCTCAACCTCCACCAGCAGATATGGTGGATTTGGAGCAGTTTAACCTACTGATGTAGCAAGTTAAGGGCCTCATTGAAGCAGTGCAGGCCATGTAACAGCCTCTGACATCAGTCCAGTCGGAGAGATCTTCGCTAAAGTGTCGAGATCCAGTGCAGAAAGGTTGAGTTGGACAAGTTGGCCGGTGACCCCTGGGAAGGGGAAGCAGAGAGCCCCTACTCTGACCATGATTCGACCCCCGGGTGATCTCTGCCTTCCTTGAGCCACCTGCCTTTTGAGATCCGTAATCGAGATGGTCTTCTCGATCAGAAGCTCCAAGAAATGAATTGATGGATTGAGGAACTCTGCCATGCCGTCCTAGTGCACAACGACGACATCTGCACTGATTCTCTCTTTTCTACTTGATTTATGCAGGAACCCATCTCGTCGAACTTCAAGCTTCCTCAGTTTGAAAGTTACGATGGGACCACCGATCCAGTCGGCCACCTCAAAGCCTTCAGGACCATGATGCTGCTTCAGGATGCGCCTGACGTCATTTTCTGTCGTGCTTTTCCCTCTACTATGAAAGGAGCAACAAAAAATTGTTACTTGGGCCTCAAATCGGATACCATCTTTTCTTTTGATCAGCTGAGCCACGAATTCGCTGCCCATTTCATTAGCAGCCAGTGTAAGAGGCAAGGTTCTGACTCTCTCGTCAACATCAAGCAAAAAGAAGGGGTCCATTCGAGCTTATGTCAACCATTTTAATGCTGTTGCTTTAGAGGTCTGCAATTTGGACCAATCTGTTGCCATAGTCGCATTAAAAGACGGCCTTCAGAAGAATGATCTCCTTCCTGAAGAAGTATCCCTGGGACTTCTCTGACATGCTGGCTTGAGCTGAAGGCTATGCCCGAGCGGAGGAGGCTTTCAAGCTGAAAGATGAAGAGGCCACAAGGAAGTGGTAGGCGGGTGAATTAAACCCACGGTTGTTGAGAAGTCGAGTGAAGCTCGGCTGTGCTCCAGAACTCCTAAGCGTCGACGAGCTCGAACTCTACCCCAAGCTCGTTGACAGAAGAGCCTGGATCGAAGGGCACATCGGAACTCCCCTCCCAGGAGATTTTACAACTCTCCTAACTGAAGCTCCGAAGACCCAAGTGCTGATGGAGATCAAGGAGCAACTGCTGAGGTCGGAGAGGAAGCACACTCACCTTGGCAAGCGTAATTCTAATAAGTACTACCTCTACCATCGTGACCATTGTCACGATACCGAGGAATGCATCCAGCTTCAAGATGAGATCGAGGAGCTTATCAGGCGAGGTCGGTTAGATCGATTTTTGCGATGCCAGTCTGAAAGGAGAGAAGATCGACCAAGAGCACCCTAGCAACCAGAGTCACCTCGACAGGATGAACAGCAAGGAGATCGGCGCCCACTTGGGATCATCAACCCCATCACTAGGGGACATCGGTTGGGGGAGCGAGTGGATCGACAAAGCCATCGAAGAAGCAAAGGACTGAAGAGCCCATCATTTTCACTGAAGAAGCGCAAGGGATTCAATTTCCACACAATGACGCGGTTGTAGTTTCTTTAAATATTGCTGATTATGATGTACGCCACGTTTTAATTGATAATGAAAGCTCTGCTGATGTTTTATTTTATGATGCATTTTCTAAAATGTCTAAATCTAGTAATCGTATGAGACCAATAAGCTTTTCGTTGGTAGAATTTACTGGTGATTCTGTACCAGTTAAAGAAATAATTACTTTACTAGTAGTAGGTCGGTATCTAAAGCAATCTAAGGCTCAAGTTGACTTTTTAGTGGTGAAGGCTCCATCCGTCTATAATGCAATTCTTGGCCGACCTAGTTTGAATGCATTTCGGGCTGCGGTTTCAACCTATCACTTGAAGATGAAGTTTCCGATAGACTGCGGAGTTGGAGAGGTTAGGGGAGATCAGGCTCTAGCACGACATTGCTACGCTATTGCCCTACAGGAAGAAAAGCAAGCGGAACTTTGTCCAGTAGACGGACTTGATACCTGTGACGACTTAACTGAAGAGCAGGGGGAGCCAATGGATGACCTTGTTGCGATCACTCTGAACGACGAAAATGAAGATCACACTATTCAAATTGGCTCCAATTTGAGAGAAGTTGAGCAGCTTGTCGCCTTCTTGCGAAGGAATGCTGACGTCTTTGCTTGGATTCTTGCGGACATGCTTGGGATCGACGCAGAGGTAATGGAGCACCGCCTAGCTGTTAATCTTAAACGTTGGTCAATAAAGCAAAAGAAGTGCAGTTTTGCACCAGAGCGGCTGAAGGCAATCGTAGATGAGGTCGACAAGCTCTTTGAAGCCAAGTTCATCCGAGAAGCATCCTATTCAGATTGGATTGCAAACGTCGTCCTTGTCAGCAAGGCGAATGGCCAATGGAGGATGTGCATCGACTTCACGGACTTGAATAAGGCCTACCCAAAGGATAGTTACCTCTTGCTTAAGATAGACCAACTGGTAGACGAAACTTCAGGCCACGAACTCGTCACTTTCATGGATGCCTTCTCTGATTACAATCAGATCCGAATGGCACCAGAAGATGAGAAAACTATTTTTATTACTGACCGTGGTCTTTATTGTTACAGGATCATGCTCTTTGGACTTAAAAATACAGGTGCATCCTACCAGCGCTTGGTGAATAAAATTGTCAAGAAGTAGATCGGTTACAACATTGAGGTCCATGTGGATGACATGCTGGTCAAAAGTCTATCTTCAACAAACCATGTCGCCAACCTGGAAGAGACCTTCATCACTCTCTGAAAGTACAAGATGAAGTTGAATCCGATCAAGTGTGCCTTCGAGGAAATTTTTGCGGTTCATGGTGTCAAGGCGAGGCATCGAAGCAATTTCTGAAAAGATCCAAGCCATCTAGGAAATGATGGCCTCAAAGACAATAAAAAAAGTCCAGCACCTAACAGGAAAGGTCGAGCTCTGAATCACTTCGTTTCAAGATCGACGGAGCGCTATATGCCTTTCTTCCAGGCGCTCAAGTAGTCAAAGTTTTGGACTCTGGAATGCCAACAAGCATTTGAGGAGCTGAAGAACTACCTCGGTTCGCCTTCTCTCCTTGCTAAGCTCGAGCCAGGCGAAGAATTATTCTTGTACCTAACTGTGTCTCCTATGGCCATCAGGGCTATCCTAGTTAAAGAAGAGGCGAAGATACAAAAGCCGATCTACTATATAAGTCGAGTCCTGAGGGATGCAGAGATAAGGTATGCAAAGTTAGGAAAACTAACTTATGCTCTGCTGATTGCAGTTAGGAAGCTTCAACTTTACTTCCAGGGGCATACGGTCACGCTCCTCACTGATTAACCTATCAAAGCAGTTCTTCATTGGCCGAATACCTCTGAAAAAATTGCGAAATGGGCAATTGAGCTCACGGAGTTTGACATTAACTTCCAGCCTCGGCCTTCCATCAAAGCTCAGATTCTAGCCGATTTTGTGGTAGTGTACCATCCCGGACACCGCCGAACCTGAGCATATCGAAATGAGCATCCCCAAGTTGCAGCCGAACTCTCCTGAGAAAACAAATCTACTTGAAGACTTCTGGGTCCTATATGTTGATGGATCATCTAATGCTTCCGAAGCAGGCGCGGGCTTGATTCTCATCAACTCAGAAGGGGTACTTGTCGAGTATGCATTGCCTTTTGAATTTTGTGCTACCAATAATGGGGCTGAGTATGAGGCCCTAGTTGCTAGGCTAAGAATAGCTAAAGAACTGGGGGCAGATTATGTAAGGGTCTCCAGTGATTCACAGTTGGTAGTGGGGCAAGTCAATGGAAATTATGAAGTCCGGGAAGAAAGCATGAAGAAGTACCTAGATAAAGTGAAGGGCTTGATTTCTGCCTTCAGTAACTTTGACATCCAGCAGATCCCTAAAGTAGAAGATATGAGGGCCGACCTCCTGTCCAAGTTAGCTACTTTGGCACCGAATGAATTACCAAAGGTCTTCTTCGAAGTTCTGCAACATCCAAATTCGGAAGAGTCCTAGACTATAATGTAGGTCGACCATGAGCCCAGCTGGATCGACCCTCTGATCTTATATCTTAAAGACGGCATGCTTCCCCCAGATCTCAAAGAAGCTTGAAAGTTGAGAAACCAAGCCTCTTATTATGTTTTGTATGAAGATAAACTATACAAGAGGTATTTCTTGCCGCTTTTTAAATGTCTTCGGCCATCCGAAGCTAACTACGCCTTGGGAGAAGTCCATGAAGGAGTCTGCGAAAATCATCTTGGATCCAGGTCACTGTTCTATAAACTACTTCGGCAAGAATATTATTGGCCCACCATGCAATATGATGTCACTAATTATGTGAGAAGATGTGATTGGTGTTAGAGGAACACAAATATTCAAAGACAACCAGCATCTCAGCTTACACCCATAAGTGCTCCGTGGCCGTTTGCTTAGTGGGGAATGGATATACTCGGGCCTTCTCATGGCATCGGGATAACAAAAATTCCTTTTAGTGGCAGTAGACTACAAATGGATCGAAGCCGAACCCTCGACGAAGATAACTGAAGCTAAAGTGCAGGACTTCGTTTGGAAGTCGATATTCTGCAGATTCGGCTTGCCTCGGACTCTAATTACTGATAACGGGCGTCAGTTTGCAAGAGCAAAATTCGTCGAATTATGTGAAGATTTGAAAATCTCACACCATTTTACTTTTGTAGCTCACCCCTAAGCAAACGGTGAGGCCGAGGTAACCAACAGGACTATGCTTCAAAGATAAAAATGAGGCTCGAAAGGACGAAAGGAACATGGGTAGATGAACTCTATCATGTACTCTGGGCTTATAGAACTATCCAAAGGTTGCCAACTGGAGAAACACCTTTTGCTTTGGCTTTTAGAACTGAGGCAGTTATCCCAATTGAACTTGGACTCCCCTCAGCACGAGTGGAAGGCTTCAATAAGCAGAGGAATTCACGAGACCTTCAGGCGAAACTTGATCTGCTGGAAGAGAAGAGAAAGAGCCCAAATTCGGATGGCGGCCTACAAGCAGAAAATGGCCCGATATTACAACTCCAAGGTTAGGAGCAAAATATTCAAGGTCGGCGATTTGGTGCTACGACAAGCAGATGTCTCTTAGCCATAGAATCAGGACAAGCTTGCACCAAATTGGGAAGGCCCTTATGAGGTTGGGGAAATTGTTCGACCTGGGACATTACCTGACAGAGCTAGGAGCTGCACTCCCACGACCATGAAACTCGAAAAATTTGCGAATGTACTATCAATGATTTCGTCCCAATAAAATTTCTTTATTTCAACATCTTCGTCTTTGGGACAAAGCTGTGATGACAGAAAATAACCTTCCGAACTTCGTCACTAAACGAAGTAGAAGGCCTCCGGTTATCTAAGACAGGAGATAATGGGGAGAGGCCTTTTCAATGACCCATTTGTGCTCCAGTGATCTTATTAGGAACAGGAGGAAGATCTCATCCTAACAAAGATAAATGCTAATCATATTAGGAACAGGAGGATCTCTTTCTAACATTGGTGAAGGCCTCCGGTTATCTAAGAGAGGAGGTATTGGGGAGAGGCCCTCTCGACGGCCCATTTGTGCCCCAGCAACCTTGTTAGGAACAAGATCTCGTCCTAACAAGGGTAAATGCTAACCATGTTAAGAACATAGGAGGCCTCGTATCTAACGTGAGTGAGGTATTGGGGAGAGGCCCTCTCGACGACCCATTTGTGCCCCAGCAACCTTGTTAGGAACAAGATCTCGGCCTAACAAGGGTAAATGCTAACCATGTTAAGAACATAGGAGGCCTCGTACTAACGTGGGTGAAGGCCTTCGATTATCTAAGACAGGAGGTATTGGGGAGAGGCTCTCTCAATGGCCTATTTGTGCCCCAGCAACCTTATTAGGAACAGGAAGAGGACTTCATCCTAACAAGGATAAATACTAACCACGTTAGGAACAGGAGGACCTCATCCTAACGTGGATGAAGGCCTCTGGTTATCTAAGAGAGAAGGTAATGGGGAAAGGCTCTCTCAACGGTCCATTTGTGCCCCAGTAATCTTGTTAGGAATAGGAGGTTCTCGTCCTAACAAAAGTAAATGCTAACCATGTTAGGAACAGGAGGATCTCATCCTAATGTGGGCAAAGGCCTCTAGTTATCTAAGACAGGAGGTAATGGAGAGAGGTCCTCTCAACGGCCCATTTGTGCCCTAGCGATCTTATTAGGAACAGGAGGATCTCGTCCTAATAAGGATAAATGCTAACCACGTTAGGAACAGGAGGACCTCGTCCTAATATGGATAAAGGCCTTCGATTATTTAAGATAGGAGGTTAACCTTGTCCAAGCAAGAGTCAAGACCTTTGGTTATCTAGGATAGGGGGCTAACTTCGTTCGAGCGAGGGTGGACTGGATAATTAGAAATAATGGGAGGACCTCGTCCTGATGTGAAATCGAAAATCCCACGGAGAACCTGAAGGCCCTTGATCTCTAAAGAGGAAGAAGAGTAAGTTCCTATACTAGATCCAGGAGCCCTCGATCGTAAGCAAGGGGGCAGACATACAAAATAGCAGATCAAGATCGTCGTTCCAAGGCAACCCAAATGTCAAAGACAATGCAAGAAAATGAGTATATCAACACTCGATCAAGACAACAGTGAAGAGGGAACAAAAGGAATATTACTTCATTAAGACGGAATTCATTACAAGTGGAGGCCCCGAGGACTGATTACAAAAGAAAGGGAAGGAAAAAGCTGAAGTCCTATTCAGTGTCAGATTTTGGACTGCTAGCTCCAACTAATATAAGGGAGTGCTTCAGATCGGCGATCTTTTCTTCAAGCTCCTTCCTTGCTGTCAAGCTTTTGCCAAATAATTTTCGAGACCTTCGGAGATCTTCAGTTTCTCTCAATCTTTTTCTTAGAACGATTGATTCAGCCTCGGCGTCTTTTACAAGACTTGCTTGGTATGCCATTTGAATTTTAAGCTCGTGAAGTTCCTTCTCGGTATGTTGAAAGGTTATAGTTAGATCTCCAAGGGTGCGCCTAAGAATGAGAATTTCATCCGCATCTCTACTTGAACTAGCCCGGGCCCCATCTGCTATCTGCTTTTGAAGCCGAATGACCTGGCTGTCGGCACCCCGAAGCCTCCGTTCGAGCTTAGTGATTCTTTCACTCCAACAGAACCTATAACTGTCGTATTGCTCTTCAGCCTCACGCAGCTGCCTCTGAAGGTCAGAGAATTTCTTCGACCAGTCAACCATATTGTTCACGGTCGGTAGACCAGGCCGAACTACATTCCAGCAACCGAATCTTTTCTTCAGACGCTTTGAGCTCAACCTCGAGAGAGCTGATCTTAGTCGTCAAGGTCCAGGACTTCTCGCTGGCATGCTTCTTTATTTCTTCAAGTTATTCCTTCATATGATTTTTCTTGGTGGTATAATCTATGAAGAATTGTTTGGATGATTGGCGAAGGCGGTTGATTTTAACAGTAGCCTCAGCATAATTCTTCTTGGAGTTTTTAAGTTCGTTCTCTGTCTTCTCCAATTTCTTCTTCACTTGAACTTCTCTCTTTAAATTCTTAATTTGAGCCTTTAGGGGGATACTTTGAGGTAGAGGATTGGCTTCGACTGAGGGCTGTGTTTGTATAAAAAATATGCATATATTACAACCAAGGTATGATGAAAGAAATCTACTTTCACTAATCAAAAATTTTTCTAAGTATATGAAGACAGAAGAAAAGAAAAAATGTACAACTAATGGAGGTCCCCAACCTCCGGGGGGAGATAGCAGATGAAGTGGATGTGGCCCCAGCCAAGGTTGGTTTGTTAGCGGGTGCCGCAGCGGGTTCGGAAGGTGGAAGTTTGGCACCAGCAGTTGGAGGCCCGGCTTCATCCTCAAAGCCTTCAAACAAAAAGTCGAGGTCCATTTCAGGGAATTTTTCCGCAATCTTCTTCTGGCAGACCTCAAACCCTTTAAGAAAGGACTCCTGGGCGAAAGCAATTTTGATGTCCCGCATCTCCCTCAAAGACTTGAAGGATTCAACCGCCCGCTCCTCCAGGCTGACCTCCTCTTCCGTCTTCTTCTGTTTGGCCTCCTCTGAAGCCAAGGCGGCTTTAAGCCCCGACGATGCTTGCTCCTCCCTTCGAAGCACCCCTTGGAGGCATTCAACTTTGGCAGAACGAGCCTCCTTCAGGCGTTCGACCTCTGCTTGGGCTTCTGTGCGGGCCTCTTCGATAGCCTTGGAAACCTCAGCTTGGCGATGGTTCGCTGCCTTTAAGTGGGAGTACAAATAGTGTCCTAACTGTAAAAGACAATAAGTTATGACTTTAAGGTCTTTCGATGATCAATCAAACAGAAATAAGCCGGTTACCTTTAGGAAAGCTGTGAAAGATTCTTTGAACCTCTCCTTCTCGTCTTTGTGAACCATCCTCTCAACGATGCGGGGAAGGACGCATCCTTCCATCAGGGGTTGGACGACCTCTTAGTCGTCCACGGAACCCCATCCTGTTCGGAGTCATGGTTGCCGTTGCCACCAGTGTTTCTCTAGACTTTCCTAGTGGCAACCCTTTTCCTCTTCTTCTCTACTCTCTTTTGCTCAAGAGGCATCGAGGTGTCAGCTTCATTGGGCAGAGGCGGACTTGGTGCAGGTGCAGCAATTTCTGGGATGGGTGCAGCTTGAGTAGGTGCAGTCAAGCTTTGACCTTTTGCCCTGGCCACTTTGACGATTCTCCAGAAGACCTGCCATTCCTCTTGAGGGTCTTAATCTTTTTTGATAGTTGGTTCAACTCTTCCAAAGTCATCTCTACAATGATATAAGAACCAGTTAGAAGAAAGAACGAATTTTAGTTAATGAAATGTAGCAGTATACCTACGGGATTTAGAGGACTCAAGTTGAGGTTGAATAGAGTTTGATCTTCTAACAGATTAGACAAGGGAGGAGCTTGGAAATCCCTCAACTTATTCGCCGATTTGAGGTCGTTTCTCTCTAGTCAGGAGCTTGGCGGACGGAGTCTCTTAACTGCCCCCAAGGAGGAAGCCTAAATTCTATCGAAGAGTACGAGACAAAAAAGAATTTCTCCTTCCAGTTATGAATAGGAGCGTCCTTAAGCAACCTCTTCTTGCAAAACTGGGGGGACGCGTACCACTAGCTCTTAAGAGTGGGATGACGCTTGAAGGTAAAATAGTTGCAGAATAATGAAATGGTTGGCTGGACCTTGGCCATGATATAGAGAGAGAGGAATCCTATGATGAACCTGAAGGAGTTCGGAACTATGGAGGCGAAGGAGATGTTCAAGAACCTAAAGAGCACTACGACGAAAGGAGGAATTGGAAGCCAAAGTCCAACACGAAGAGCTTCAACATACAAGTAGAAGCAATCCGGAGGAGGAGAGCAAGCTCGGTCACTCGGTCTGGGAAGCTCTAGTTCTTATTTTGAAGGAACCCCGTATTGGATCCTAAGTAAAGAAAGGTCTTCATGGCACAACGAACAAGGGATAGTCCTGGGAATAAAGATTGGATGAGGTACTTCTTTAGGTTCAATGGTTTTCCTAAGGTTAGGGTTTGATAAGTTTGGATGGGCCGAACTCCTAGAACCGAAAGACCAAGATTCTGCGGAAGACATCGGATCAAACTAAACTAAAAAAATCCTTGAAAAATCAAAAGAAAATGGTTGCCGACGTTTTTAAAAATCCAAGAGGGGTGCCAAACTTTTCAGGGGAACCGAAAGGCTGTAAAGTAGAAGAAAAGCGAAGAAATAGGAAGGGGAGGTCAGGAAACTAACCTTGATTGATCGAAGATCTTGGGGGAATGGTCGGAAGGAAGTCAGACAGGAGAGGTGCCGACGGATGGAGGAATCACGATGGGAAGCGAACGGAAGGCCCGGAGGAAATGAAGAGCAGAGGAAGGACCTGGGCGAGAATAGGAAGTCGGGTGGAGCGTTAAAATATCAGAGGTTGTGATTGCAGATCCTTTCTACCCCATCCCCGCTCACCACATGTCCCACTCATCATGGCAATGACTGACGAATTGACAAGGAGTTAATGGAGTTGTACCTCGAGCCTTGCCTTGGAAGGAATTTCGAACTCTGATCTTTTCGAATTATTGGAGGTTCAGGAAACTTCGGCGCTGGTTGGGAAAAAGCCAAATTTGTTTCGTCTCCTAAGAGCGGGAAGTCAGAAGAAGACTTTGGCAGTTGTGGGTTTTGTACTCCCTTCATCCAAACTTCGGACTCTGAAGTAGAGGGACAAGTATTGACGGTAAAATAGCTCTCGCCGAAGTCCTGCTCGATGTCTAACCTTGATGAGGCGCAGCTTGAAATTGTGGTGACAGGTCTTGAACTCGAAGGCAACTTTATAATTCCAGACCTAGCCATGGTTGGGTAATAAAGTTCGATCAGACGAGCTTGAATAGTGCCATCCGAATTCAGTCACTGGACGACCTTGAGGGCGGTCGAATTCCTCTATTTTAACCTACAGTTTGGATTAAATAGCAGTCACCCTGAGCGGGTCTCCTACACCACCTGACCTCAATAGTTCCTGAACTTTTGTCCGACTAAATTTCTTCACTATGGATGGCAGATGCTATCGACTGCCTCTCATAGATCTCGATCGGATGAATTTGAATCAGCAAAAGGACCTTGGCCAAATGCACTCGAGTTGGTAAGAGGACTTCGCCACTGACGTAGGTCCGAATTCTCTCAGAAGAGGCGACTGAACTTTCAAAAGCAGAAGTCAGGCTGCAGTCCTTATCAAAGAGCCTATTATTCCCTCGCTTTCAGTCTGAATGTTTACATCTGCTCTCGGCCAACCTTGAAGGCGGCCGAGCTTCTGAGAGCTATCAAAGGCAGCCCCGGTAGAATCCGATCATGAGTTCGTCATTAATTACTTTAGAAGCCGACCTTCAAGTTTGGCCAATCTAATTTTGAGTTCTCCATTCTCAATATGAATAACTTGCTACCAAGCATAGATCTCC
This sequence comes from Cocos nucifera, assembly GCA_006176705.1. Taxonomy (NCBI): domain Eukaryota; kingdom Viridiplantae; phylum Streptophyta; class Magnoliopsida; order Arecales; family Arecaceae; genus Cocos; species Cocos nucifera. Next base: position 61,860 of record QRFJ01002319.1, read on the forward strand.
AACTTCTCATTCGAACCCCGTCAAATTAAATCCAACTGCCTACAAGTTGCGATAAATGACAGCTCACTCTCCGTAACAAATTTTGCGTGGCCTGAACGGCCTACTGACTTCTATTATGGCTGTCACTATCATTCCGTTACGAGCTCCGCCTATAAAAGGATCCTCCAGATACGTTTTCATCTCCAAGCACTAAGCTCTCTTCTCTACTTTAAATTCCTGTGAACTCCATTTTTGTTGGCTAGAGAACTGACTTGACCGTCGGAGGGTCCTGCTGGAGCCACCTGTCTCTAGTCTGGATTTCATCTTGCAGATCCCAGCAGCGGCTGTCTCTTCTAGCTCCAGCGAACTTCGGCATTAGCAGTCATTTTCTGTGCCAATAGGATTTAGCAACCATTTTCTGCGCCAGTAGATAGTAAACAATATCTTATGATATATACCCAAAAGTACACTTATTAATATGACTTTATTATAAAATACTAGAATGCTTTTAAAACAATTGGTTTATTGGTGCAGAAAATGGTGCTAACACTAGAGTTCGCTGGAGCTGGTGAAGACAAGGCCGCCGACGAGACCTGCAAGAAGTTCAAATCGGAGGTGGGTGGCTTCGGTAGGATCCTCCGATGGTCAAGTTAGTTTTCTGGCCAATAAAAATGGAGTACTCAGGAAAAAGTAAGCGGAAATGAGAGCTTAGAAAGAAAAACGTATCTGGAGGATCCCTTATGTAGGCAGAGCTTGTAATAGAATGAAAGTGACAGCTATAATAGAATGTTAGTAGGCCATTCGGGCCATCTGGAGTTTGTTACAGAGAGTGGGCTATCGTTTGTCGTGATTTGTAGGCGGTTGAGTTCTATTTGTTGGAGTTCGGATACAGCTTCTATACCTATTAGCAAGCCATGCATGTTGGGATGAAGAGCTTGGAGCTAGGTAGGCTAAACTTGGAGATCGGCTTGTGAATGGCAGGTGGAGAACCTATAGCTGGTTAAAATCTATTGGTGCTGCCTTTGGTAGTTTTGAGGAGTTCGGTCATCTTCAAGGTCGGCCAGAGGTTTCTGAAGGAGTTCGACTATGTCGAGATCAATTGGAAGTTGAAATGGGTGAACTTCTTGTCGGTGTGATTTGATCTGCTTTCAGAAATTTTGCTACTTTCAAGATTGGCTTGAAGTTCGGATTGAAGGAGTGCTATAATCTAGTATGTGGAGCGGTTGCTATGCTAGGTTGGGATCAGACTCGCACTGGTGACAAGGTCCTTTTACTGTTCAAGCTCGTTCGATGGGTGTATATGATATAAACTGAATAGATCTGTGATTATTAGAAAGGGATGAAGAAGCTCGGCTACTTTCAGGGTCGGCCACTATCCGTTAAGGAGTTCAGTTGGAATAGAGTTTGACATGGAGAAGAATTCGACTGGATGGGTTCCTACACGTAAGTTGATGAGTCATGCTGTCTGCCGCCAGGAATTCGACCGCAGTCGAGGTCCGCCATAGACGAAATCGAAGGGTGTTGGGGTTCAACATTCGATGGAGGCTTTGCTAACATTAGGACTAGAGTTAATTATGGCGCTCTTCACTGTTCAAGTTCGGCTGGACGAAGTTCATTATACCTTGAGGGCATTCTATAGTTGTTGAGAGAGAATGGATGGTTATCACTAAGAAGTTCGTCCAGCATATATGATTTGAAGGTCGACCCCCTTGAGTTGAATTGGATTAGAAAATCACTTTAGTTGAAGTTCGATCACAACTGTTGTGACTCCGGATGAAGTCATATCAAAGTCAAACTTCTTATTGGACCGTCGGTAGGAGTTATTTTATCTCCAACACTTGTCCTCCTACTCCTGAGTTCAAAGATCGAATAAAGTACCGAAATTGCTACTGCTGAAGTTCTCTACTGGTTTCCTGCTTCCAAAAGATGAAAAGTTTTGGCTTTTTCCCGACTGGCATCGAAGCTTCTTAATGAGCGAATGACATTGAAAGGATTTCTATTTCAAAATTCTCCCCAAGCGCGGTGCTCTAAGTACGGTGCCATTACTGCTTCGCCAGATGTCGGCTATGGATGGGACACATGGCAGTTGAGGGGTGACTAGAGAGGATCGGCAATTATAACCTCTCCTGATTTTCTCTGATTATTTAAACTTCTCTGATTTCCTATCTCCATCTGGTTCTCTCCCTTCTGTGTTCTTCGTCTTCCTTAAGCTCGAGTGCTTCGCTCGGCCTTCTCTGTGGTCACCCTATTTCTGTTCATCCTCCGGCCGAATTTCTGTCTCCTCTGGCCACCTTAGAGTTAGTGTCCTAACCCTTTATTTGCACTTCTTTGCTCATTTTCTGCCTTTGTCCTTTCGCTTTTTTCATAAAAGTTTACTTGTTCTTCCTATGTTTTTTCAAAAGTTTTGTAGTCTTTTTCTTCCAATTTTCTAGGAATTTTTCGAGTTAAGTTTAATCTAGATGTCTTCTGAAATATCTTGGTCCTTCGGTTTTAGGAGTCTAGCCCATCTGAGCTTGCCAAATCCTAACCTTAGGGAAACCGTTGAACTCGTTGAGGCACCTCGACTGACCTTCATCCCTGAGACCATTCCTTCTTGCATTCCGAAGACCTTTTCCTTATAAGGATCCAATATGGAATTCCTCCCAAATATGAATTGAAACTTCTCGGTCCAAGCGGTCGAGCTTGTGCTCTTCCCCCAGGTCGCTTCTGCTTGTATTTAGAGGCCCTTTGTGCTAGATTAAGACTTCCACTTCCCTCTCTTATAGTAGCACTTTTCCGCTTCTTGAACATTCCCTTTGCTTTTTTTTAGATTTATCATAAGGTACCTCTCTCTTTTTATCTCAGCCGAAGTCCATCCTACCATCTCCTTATTTTGCAAAGACCTTCAAACGCCATCCCACCGCCAAAGACTGGTGGTATCTCTCCCCCCAGTTCGGCAAGAAAGGGCTACTAAAGGGCACCCCTTCTTCTATTCACAACTGGAAGGGGAAGTTTTTCTTCATCTCTTGTCCAACCTTAGAGCTAGAACTTCCATCCTGGGGGTATTTAAGAGATTCAGTCTATCGAGCTCCCGAGTTAGAGAGATCGGATCTTGATTCTGTCAATAAGTTGAAGGATTATAAGATCCTTTTATTGTTCGAACTCGTTGACAACTAGATTCTGTTCAATCTCGGCTTAAGCCCACTCAACCCTAAAGGTATTCAAGTTCATTTTCTTTAGTTCTTATTTTTCTTCTAACCCCGACCTCACTGTTATTATAGAAATGACTCCTGAAGAATGGAGATGTTGTTGAGGGGGCTTCAAGCTAAAAAATGGAAGACCTCTGTAGAGCCGTCCAAATGGATGAAAGTCGGGGAGTCAAGCTTCACCGCTCCAAGAGTCCTTGCCCTAGAGACCGTGGTACCAGTGACGACCTTGACCCCATCTGTCGAGGTTCCAGCTCTGGCTCCTCCCTCTAAAGAGGAAATGAGGAAGAAAAAGATGGTCACTAGAAGGGCTCGACCCTAATAGAATTCAGGGGGAGCTAGCAACAGCAGCATCGATTGGGATAATGCTTTCTTCAATGACTGAAGGGTCGTTAAGGTCCTACTTAACGCATGTGTCCTTCCACATATCATCAAAAGAATTACTCGTACTGACCTTGACCAGCGGGTCAAGGACTCCCTTGGGGCGTACCTTGAGGTAGCGATTTCTTTCTTCGTTTCTCAAGTTCAGTTATGAGTTCTTCAATAGCATAATTAATTTCGTTGCTTGCAGGTCGGCCATAATTGATTGTCAATATCGAGACGATCAACATTGAGAAGGTTGAGGCCTTGAAAGCTGCGGAAGAGGCCCAAGGATATAAGGCTGAGGTGAGCCGTCTCTTGGCCGAGGTTGGGCGTCTACAGGAGGCGCTTCAAAGGGAGGAATGGACATCCACCGACCTGAGGGTAGCCCTGACCTTGGAAGAAAGGAGGAAGGAGGTCGAGACGAACTCCATTGAAGAGAAGTGGACGGCAGAAGAGGCTGTTTCCTCCAAATCTTTAGAGTTGAGGGAGATCAAGGTGGCACTCAGGAGGCCTTCATCAAAGGATATGACCTCTGCCAGTCAAGAGTTGTGGAGAAGTTTCCAGAATTGAATCTCAGCTTTTTATCAGGGGAATCCTCTGAGGATGAAGTCGAACCTTCTTTCGGTAAAGCCACTCTTCCAGACACTATTGCCAACCCTGCCATATTTGCCCCCACTATTGCTGAAGGACCTATTGTTAGATATATGTGCCCTAGAAGCCAGAATTGGCTGACACTTGTAATACACTTCTAGGGGCAAAATTATAATTTTGACTATAATCAATAAAATGGGTTATTTTTTCTATCACACCTGTGTATTTAGTGTCTGTGATACATCCTTTGAGTTAATGGTAATGATAATTCATATTTTCAAGAGTTGAAAATTTAAGACATGAATAATCATTATTAACTCATAAACAGCTCCCGACCGTAGGATCATCACGAGGATGGTGATTGATCCGGAAGGTTGGTGTACGATCGCTTCTCTTTAGTAGATGAGTCTTGAGTCTACGGTGTGGAGACACCGGAGCGAGAGTACAGGTACTCGTTAGAGAACGAGGGCACTGAGCGTGACCACCTCGAGTAGTCATTAGGAAGTCTACCTTCTCGTCAATGACTGACTCGATGCTGCAGTAGTGTGTCTGGTTCTTTGACCTGAGATGCATCGACAGTTCACCTTGAGGGTGTTATAGTTTGACTACACCATTACTCGGTCTCCTAGCCATATGGAACCCTGAGGTGTATGTTGGCTATGACATGTTCATTGTAGGAACTGGATTGCATCAAGATGGAATCTATCTACCTCGGTGGTAGAGGAGCAGCCCTATGATAATCATGAGAATCAAGTCCTGAAGCCCATGGCCATGGCAGAGTGAAATAATAGAAAGAGTTTCTATTTAGGTTTTCACATTGGACTCGAATCGAATGATTATATCATATGACAGAGACTAGGGTTTGACGAGTTTACCTTAACCCTAATCTGATCGGGGCTCAAGATAGAAGAACTTAATCACACAGGTAGCTGCACCAAGAGGTTCGCATTCAGCTCTGATGGGTTGCCACCATATACTGCTAGGTGTCACTGGTGGATTTTGGGAGCAATTAGAATGATTTAGATGATCGATCATTCTAGCTGTTCGAATCAGAAGAGTTCTGATCCATCGAAAGGAGTTTCGATGATGTCTATGATAGAGATCATGACATATCCCATTACCATACAGAACTGAACCTAATTGGGTCACACAAATAAGGGTTTGAATCTGGTAATCATCAATTGAACTGATCTAGTTCAATTGATCTGAATGAGATTCAATTAGGTTCAAAGAAATCGTGCTAGCACTCGATTGAACCTAATGTTCTTCTTTTACTATCACAAATAAGTTGTTCTGACTGAGCCAAAGGAGTTTGTGCTCAATCAGAGGCCTTCATATGGTCTAACTGGAGGTTGTCCAAGTTAGAGAAGGTTGTCTTATTTTATAAGACATGACCTGCCATTTTTGATCACCTGCCATTTTTGTTCCTTTGACTTTGGTCAAAAGTCTACCTTTGACTGGTCAAACGTTGACCGTTGACACTTTGACTTTTGACCACATGTCATGCACCTATTGGAGAGCTGGTGGGGGCCTGTCCCCCTGCCAGAACCTGGCAAGGAGGGCGCACGCCACCCTAGGCGTGCGCCCAAGTTGGAGGCGCCTTGGAGTCCTTGTTGGACAAGGACTCCACCTCCCTTTTGGATTCCAATCAGAGTTCTACTAAGAATCCAGTTTGACTGATCTTAGGCGCCCTCTAAGGAGGAATCCAGGGGTCTCTATTCCCACCAATCAGATTTAGATCTGATTTCACAAAGGGTTGTGATTGGTTGGGAGGAAGAGGAGTTGGATCACGCTTAGTCTATAAATAAGACCCTGCGCCCAACTCAGATTCTATGCTAATGCAATTAGAATAGAGATTTCCCACGCCCCAAGGCTGCCTCTCCCCTCTTCCTCCACGCCTAAACTTCTCCTCCTCTCCACGTCCAAAAGAGTTTTGGACTTAGGTTGGTGCGTTCCAGATCAAAAGAAAGGCGATCAAAAGAAGAAGGCTGCACTACTGCAAAGGATGACTGCTGATCTTCAAAAGGAGTTTTGAAGATCCTCCAGATCAGATCCAGATCAGATTTTTGGAGGAGTGATAGAGAAGAAGAGGATCTCCAGATCCAATCCGAGTGGATACCGATAGAGGCCAGGCGCTTGCATGGCTAGATCCAAAACCTTTCGCTGCAATCAGGATCATCTACAGGGTAATAGGATTATCCAAATCAGGTAAATTAAATTTGATTTAATTTATCTTATTTTATTTTATTTATTAAAATAATAAGAATCAGATCTGAAACATATCAAGATCTGATTGGGATCAAGAGAAAAAATTTTGAAATATATCTCTTGATCTGATAAGATTTGGACGAACCTGGACCGGGAAATTAGGATTTTCCTTCACCTATACCTACTGAAGTTGCACCAGGCTCCTTCGATACTCCCGCAGAGGTCTGAGACCTTTGACTATTGTACTCCTTTTCTTTTCTCCTTATCTTTCATGTATTTAGACATTTTAATTAATGAAAGCAAAATCTTTTCCTTTCGCCATTTTTCTGTCATGGTGTTTTTGTGTGTTAAGTGTAGTCTCCTATTGAAGCCAAATCTCTACCTCAAGGTATCCCCTTGAAGGCCCATATCAAAAGTCTGAGGAGAGATTCATCAAACGAAGAAGAAATTAAAAAAGACTGAGGACGAACTCCAAAGGTTCAAAAAGTGTTATACTGATGCCTCTATCGAAATCAACCGTCTCCGTCAATCCTCAAGCAATTTTTTAAGGACTATATCGCTAAAAAATACCACTTGATCGAGGAATTGGAACGGGCACGGAAACTTACAGGTTACAAAGCTTGGAACTTGAATGTAAAGATTTGCTCTTTGGAAGCCGAACTTCGTGAAGAAAGAGAGAAGATCGGCTAGTTGGAAAAAGGTTAGGTTTAAGCCCAAAGTAAGGTAGAGTATGAGTGGGACTAGTCGAAAAAATTTTCTGATCTCAAAAAGCAACTCCACAATGTTGAAATAGCATATGATACCTATCGGATATCGGATCAGCTGGTATGGGCAGGTTGACGATCTAAAAAAAAAACTTGATATAGCTAACGTTGAGGTATCCCAACTTCGGAAGCAGTTGGCGGATAAAGCTCAGACCGGCCCGAAAGAGGATCCGAAGATCGCCTCTTTGAGGACCATGGAAGATCTTTCGACGATTCATGAGAAGACTAAGATATAGACAACTTACAACGAGAGCACGTGAAGGACGTCGAAGTCGAGTCTGCAGTTTTAAGGAAAAGGCTAAAAGAAATAGAAGATCTTCGAAGAGCCAACAGATTACTTGGTGAGAGTTTAGCGGTGAGGAAAGATCTTGAAAAAAGTTAACGACTTGAAACATGCTCTTGTATTGGTTGGAGTCGGTAGTTCGAAGTCCGATTTCGAGGACTTCGGCCTTCTTTTTTTTTTTTGTAATCGGTCTTAATGACCCATGTAATGAACTTCAACTTTAATAGAATAGTAGTACTTTCAATTATCCTTCTATGTTTTACTTTGGTTCAATGCTTGCTACTCTTTACTTATCGCGCCTGATGTCGACGTCGTCTGGAATTGATAACCTCCATCCCATAGCTTGTATATCTATCCTCCTTGTTTATGAACAAAAGTTTTTGAACTCGATTGGAAGCATCTAAAAACTAGAGGTCTTTGTATTTATGGTTTACCTCCCGTTTGAGAATTGGAGGTCTTTAGTCCCCCGTGGGGGACTTCATCCATGTCAGGACGAGGTCCTCCTGTTTCTGATGTGGTGGGCTATCTCTCTTGTTAGGACGAGGTCCTCCTGTTCCTAACAAGGTTGCTGGAGTACAAAAAGGCCATTGAGAGGGTCTCTTCCCATTATCTCCTGTTTAAGAATCGGAGATCTTCATCCTTGCTAGGATGAGATTAACCTTCCGTCTTAAATAACTAGAGGCCTTCACCCTCACTGCGACAAGATTAACCTCCTATCTTAAATAACCAGAGGTCTTCACCCTCGCTTTGACGATATTAACCTTTTGTCTTAAATAATCAGAGGCCTTCACTCTCGCTACGATAAGGTTAACCTCCTGTCTTAAATAACATCCTCGCTACGATGAGGTTAACCTCCTGTCTTAGATAATCAGAGGTCTTCTCTTTCGCTTGAAAATAAAGTTCAGTTGAACAATTTTCTGTCATTGCATGATTTTGCACCAAAGACGACTGTTAAAGTAAGAGAATTTTATTGAAATGAGATTATTGATAGTACATTTGTAAGTTTTCTGAATTCCATGGTCATGGGAGCATAGCCCCTCCGAGCTCCTTTAGATAGATGTTCCTGGTTGAATGATTTCTACGACCTCATAGGAGCCTTCCTAGTTCGGAGCAAGCTTTCCTTGATTTTGCGGTTGAGAGATATTTGCTCTTTGTATCACCAGAACTCCAACTTTGAAGACTTTGCTTCTAACTTTAGAGTTGTAGTAGCAAACCATCCTTTGTTTGTAAGCTGCCATTCGAATTTAGGCTCTCTCACTTTTTTTTCAGCAGATCGAGGTTCGCTCTGAGATCTTGGGAGTTGTTCTGCTCATTGAAGCCTTCAACTCACACCGAGGGAAGTCCAAGCTCAACTGGTATTACTGCTTCAGTTCCAGAAGCTAGGGCGAAGGGAGTTTCTCCAGTTGGTAATCTTTGGATGGTTCTGTAAGTCCAGAAAATATGAGAGTTCATCCATCCATGTTCCTTTCGTCCTTTCAAGTCTTGCTTTTATCCTTTAAAGTAGGGTTCTATTGGTTACCTCGGCCTCGCCATTTGCTTGTGGGTGAGCTACTGATGTAAACTGATGGGAATGTTCAAGTTTTCACAAAACTCGATAAATCTTGTCTATGCGAACTATTGTCCATTATCAGTAATGAGAGTCTGAGGTAGGCCGAACCTACAGACTATCGACTTTCAGATGAAGTCTTGTACTTTAGCTTCAGTAACTTTAGCCAGGGGTTCAGCCTTAACCCACTTGATGAAGTAATCTACTGCCACTAGAAGAAATTTTCGCTGTCCAGATGCTACGGGAAACGGTCCAAGTATGTCTATCCCCCACTGTGCGAAAGGCCAAAGAGCGCTTAGGGGTATGAGTTGAGAAGCCGGCTATCTCTGAATGTTAGCATTTCTCTAATAGCGATCATATTTCCTCACATAATCAGTGGCATCTTGTTGCATAGTTGGCCAATAGCATCTTCGACGGAGCAGTTTATAATATAATGATCCGGCCCCAAGGTAATTTTCACATACACCTTCATGAACTTCTTTTAAGGCATAATCAGCTTCAGAAGGTTAGAGGCATTTATGAAATGACAAGGAATATGACCTCTTGTATAATTTGTTCTCGTATAAAACATAATGAGAGATTTGGTTTCTCAGCTTTCGAGTTTCTTTAGGATCTTTGGGAAGAGTACCGTCTTTAAGATACCAAATGAATGGGTCAATCCAGCTAGGCTCGGAGTCGACCTACATCACCATTTGGGATTCTTCCGAGCTTGGATATTGCAGAATTTCAAAGAAGACTTCTTTTGGCAATTCATCTAGAGCCAGAGTAGCTAATTTAGAGAGGAGGTCGGTTCTAGTATTTTTTGCTTTGGGAATCTGCTGAATGTCAAAGCTGCTGAAGACTAAAATTAGACTCCTTACTTTTTCCAAGTACCTCCTCATGCTTTTCTTCCGAGCTTCATAATTATTATTAACTTGTCCCACCACCAATTGAGAATTGCTGTAGACTTTCACATGGTTTGCTTCCAATTCTTTAGCTATCCTTAATCCTGCGATCAGAGCTTCGTATTCCGCCTCATTATTTATTGCAGGAAATTCAAAGCATAGCGCGTATTCGGCAATAACTCCTTTTGGATTGATTAGAATCAGGCCTGTGCCCGCTCCTGAAGCATTAGATGAACCATCTACATATATAGCCCATAAGTTCTCAGGGAGATCTGCTTTCTTCAACGAAGTTCGGCTGAGAATTGGGAGTACCAACTCCTTGATGCTCAGGTTTGGTTGTGATAGATCGTAATGTTGTTGTTAAGATATCGTGTTTATCAGTTTAATTTTGATTTCTTTAAAAATAATTAAAATCATATAGATAGTAGTAAATTAGGTCGAATCCACAGAGAAGATAGTGTTTTAGTTTTGAAATCTTTGATTTTTTAAAAGAAAAGAGAAAAGAAAAGATTTGAAATTAAAGTCGAAAAATAGAATTATAAATAAAAAGCAAAATTTAAAAGGTGCAGAAAGATAAACTTGGTATTAAGATTTTCTAGTTAGATCTTAGCATCTACTTGCAATAAAATTAAAGAGCAATAAAATTAAATTTGCAATAAAAATAAAGTGCATGAAATTGAAAGAGTAGAAAAGTAAATTTTGTATTAATTAAAATTCAATTTAAAATTTAAATATATGAAATTTAGAAAGAAAAAAAGTAAAAATTAAAACTAAAAGCAGGCTGATCTTAATCTTGAATCGGTGTTGGCATTGAGATGGTGTAGAAGTTAGCTCTTTTGGCACCGTCTGCCTCGAAGCAACCTTGAATTCCAAGCATGGCTCTAACTTGTACCATCATCTTCTCATGATCGAAGATGACTTGATGTGATGGCTTGGTACCCTTTAAATAGAGTGTTGGAGGGCTGGATCCTTCGCTTCTTGGCAATGTGGGACAAAGGAGTTTTGATCAGCAAATATCAAGAAATCCCATGAAAAATTGGATTAAAACTTTCTAGATGAATTATGTTGAATTATGTGAATTCTGGCCTTTAGATCCCGATCAAACGGTCCCAAAATCGCCAAAAATCATGTTTTAAAAATCCAAATCCAGTCGGAATCAATATGGGCCGTCCGATCGTGCATGATGATGAAAATCTGGCCGTTGGATCATGTTTTGGGTGCTTGATCGCCATCGGGAGCTTCCATGGCCGTTTGATCGTCGGGAGCGTGCGGCCGTTGGATCGCATTGATCAGCTTCGAATCAGAGTAGAAAATCGTCCCCACCATAGGATCTAGACTGTAAACCACCTGGATTGTCGAATGGCGCAAACACTGTTCCCATGGATCCTATAGATCGAGTGTACCATAGATTGTAACCAATCACTGTGCACCTTGGCCTGTGAAATTACCATTTTGCCCCCATGAGCCATGTGAGATTTTCTATAAATCCTTTAAGGGTCTTGGTCCACCACGTGGTAGCCTGTGATTCGCTGCCTTCTGTTGAGCTGGCAGTCTATATGTATTTTCGTGGATCGGCAGGTTAGCTTCTGTAGCTGAGTCAACTTGGATGGCGCACTGGCTGAGTTGGGATACGTCGGCTGAGCTATTTTCGGTGGCTTGCCTGAGCGCGCTGGCTTGGCTGGGTGAGCCGACTGAGCCAATTTTATTTTTTTATTTTTTCTTTAAAAATTCATATCGGATTTATTTTAACTTCGATTTGCTCCAAACTTGTTTCGTTGTGATCAGAAAAATGAGCTCTTTCTATTAGTGAACATATTTCTGGAAAATGATAAGTAAAAGTATTTGATTCTTAAAAATAAAGATAAATTAATTAATAAATTAATATTTTTAATAGTATTTTTATGATAATTATTACACCTAACTTAAGCTTTGCTCATCCTTGAGTAAAGAAAGAATTTAGTTTTAGATATCTTTTAACTTTAGAGTTTTAAATTTTATCCAAATAATTTTCAAAATGGCCATTGATGTTCAGTAGAGCATGAGTGAGCTATGTCATTGGAGTATTCTATGTCATTAGAGTATTAATATTTATCAATATAAAAATTAAGTGAAGAATATTCAATTTTTCAAATTTTTTTCTAAATTATCCCTATCTTTATCTTTGAATCATCTAAACTTTGATATGGACAAGTGTATTGTTACTTTTGCCCTTCATTTATTAATATATATATTTTTTTCATATTATCCACTTTTTGATGCGAATATCATTGCTTAGGCAATGAGATCCAATTATTCGATGGATACCTATCTTTATCTTTGAATCATCTAAACTTTGATTTGTATTGTTACTTTTGCCCTTCATTTATTAATATATATATTTTTTTCATATTATCCACTTTTTGATGTGAATATCATTGCTTAGGCAACGAGATCCAATTATTCGATGGAAAATCAATGTTATTTTTTAATTATTTAAATATTTATTTATGTATTTTTTAACGTTGTACCACTATTGAGTGTCTTAATTTCTTAAGCTTTCTATTTGATCCATGTAGCGAGTCTTGGACCAATGACTTTCAAACCAGTTGGCTTTAGAGCATTAGGTATAAAATACCCCTCGAGTTTGCTAGTTCGAATCAAACAGGCTACGAGTTGAGACTAGCTTTACAACGAGCTTCTTTGTTCTTCCCATCTTTTGACGTGAAACTTAATGATTGCTTAGGCAAAGAGGTTCGGTTACTCGGTGAGAAGTACTTGAAAACTATTTTATTTTATAATTTTTTTATATGAAGAAACGTGTAATTATCCTACACAAGCCCATAAAAAGTAGACTCTTTTTTGATGCTGGTAGAAAAAATCAAAAGTGCTCAAAGAAAATTTTTTTATGTTCTAGACTTAACTCTTTATTAGGTTTTCTTAATATTTTATTCCTTAATATCTCACAAATTCTCTGGTTTGTGCATCATTTTTTTAAAAAAAATGCTTAGTTCAACTCAATTCTTAAGTGTAATTGGATGTTGAAATGCTAAATACTAATTTATTCGAAGACTTTAAAAATTTTAAAAATTTCATTATTCTCTCTGCCCAACTTAATCGACATTATTCTCAATGAAGAAAGAAAAATAAATGGTGTAATAAAGAATAAGAAAGAATACACATGACTCAATATGTTCTTGGTCTAGCATGTTTTTGAAAATTTGGGCTCTCTCTCCAACTTATTCAAAATATCCTAAAAAAATAAACTAAAAAGATAAATTAGACGAAAAAAACTAAATATTGGGTTGTCTTCCAACAAGCGCTAAGTTTACCGTCTTCAGTCAGACACAAGGTAGCTTACTTAACTTATATCAAATACTGGATTGACAAATTCCAATGGTTTTGGATTGTCAATTTTAGGAAAATAGTTTCTTATCCCTTTATTAATAAATTCATTATTAATTATGGGATAATAATTTATGACCCTATTCTCAGACCCTTGTTTGTTAAGAATTTCTTCTATTTGTTCTTCTAGAATGCTCATGTATTGAGTTTTTGGATTAAGAGTTAAATTTGATTTAATGGGTACTGGGAGGGTGACTAAAGGTGGCTTTAGTTCTGGAGGTAAATCAATGTGATCTTGATTAAACAACTTCATTAGCTTTTCATTACATGCTTCTTGATTTTTATAAGAAGAACCGGCTTCTAAGGCTGAAGGAAACAAGACTATAGGTTTATAGGTCTCGAATAAATCATCCGCTCTCTTTTTTCCTTTATTAGTCTCATTCAAATTGAAATCAGCATTAGTACCGGTTCCGGGCTCCTATATGGTTAGTCTTAGTACTAACCTATTCTAAATTTTTATCTTGGCTAGCATTAGTACTAGCCTCTTTTACCGGATCTTGGTACATGTCCATAAGAATTCTATAACTTTTAAGTTCAGAAATTACTTTAACATTCTCAAATTGGGAATTCTTAGGTGGGACATTAGATTGATAATTAGGTCCAGGTGGTTATTGGACAATAGGTTGGTTGTTTATATGAATCAGTGGCTTGGTAATTGACCTAATTCTCTCCTCATAGTAGACTCAGCTAATTATCCTATTTGAGCTTCTAGTCTGGCAATAGATTATTGTTGAGTCAAAATTGATTGTTGTTGATTCAGAATTAATTATTGCAGTTGATTAAATCTAACATCGGCTAGATTTATCTGTTGAGGAGGTAGGTATGATGGTTGATTATAATACGATGACTGAGTGGACTGACTAGGCTGACCACTATTATAGGCATAATTTTGATATTGGAGCCTATTTTGATAAACAAATGGAATTTGGGTATGAGCTTGAGTTTGTTGGGGTATCCAAGAAAAATTAGGGTGGTTCCTCCAATCTGGGTTATATGTATTTGAAAAAAGATCACTAACTGGCTTGGAGTAGCCTTGTGCAGCTTGAACTTGTTCTTGGATAAAAGGTGAAAACTATGCAGCCGTGGGACATTCACTCATATGATGTGTTAGGGTAGCATAAATTGAGTAAATCTCTTAGAAGATGATGTGTTTTGTACAGAAGATTGTTGATCTAGGATTAAGAATTGATCTAATTTTCGGGCAAGCAGGTCCACTTTATTTATTAGGTTTGAGTCAACCTTAGAACTAGATTTTGGATCATATATTCCTGCCCACTTTTGGTAGAAAGATAATGAAGCATGGTTAATTGAGTTTTCACTCAAGGTTTCAAACAAGGCACAGGCTTCATCCTTTTATTCATGAATGCACCTCCACAAGATACATCTACCATCTGTCTGTACTATTCATGAATGCATAGGTTTCCGAAGGAGTTCGATTGTGTCGAGATCAATTGAAAGCTGAAATGGGTGAACTTCTTGTCAGTGTAATTTGATTTGCTTTCAGAAGTTCTGCTACTTTCAAGATCGGTTTGAAGTTCAAATTGAAGGAGTGCTATAATCCAGTCTGTGAAGCGGTTGCGATGCTGGGTTGGGAATCACACTCATGCTGGTGACGAGGTTCTTTCACTGTTCAAGCTTGTCCGGTGGGCATATACGATATAAACTGGCTAGATCTGCAATTGTCAGAAAGGGATGAAGAAGCTCGGTTACTTTGAAGGTCGGCTACTATCCGTGGAGTTCAGCTGGAATAGTGTTTGACGTGGAGAAGAATTCGATTGGATGGGGTCCCAAACGTAAGGTTGATGAGTTATGCTGTCTGCTGCTAAGGAATTCGACCACACTCGAGGTCTGCCATAGACGAAATCGAAGGGTGTTGGGATTCAATATTCGATGAAGGCTTTGCTAACATCAGGACTAGAGTTAATTATGGCGCCCTTCATTGTTCAAGTTTGCTCGGACGAAGTTCATCATGTCTTGAGGGTGTTTTGCAGTTGTTGAGAGAGAGCAAATGGTTACCACTAAGAAGTTCATCTTGCATACATGGTTTGAAGGTTGACCCCCTTGAGTTAAATTGGGTTAGGAAATCAGTTTAGTTGAAGTTCGGTCACAACTATTGTGACTCCAGATGAAGTCATATCAAAGTCAAACTTCTTATTGGACTTTCGGCGGGGGTTATTTTATCCGCAATAGGTATTGTTGAGAGGCCTGCCAAAATTATTGAAAACACTCATTTATGGAAACACTGAAACACTTGAAGTACATCAAGGTACATTTAAAACACTTAATTGAAAACTAGAAAAATTTATGATGATCATTTCAATATGAGCCAGTCGGTTACCAACTATTGTAACCATTGATCATGGATCCACCGATCAAAAGCCCATTTGCTAAGAACTAACTCAACCAATTATGATACCCACCGGTCAGCGGCTCACTATTGCCAACTTTTATGCTCGATTGTAGGAGGTTCACTGAGATTATGATATCCACTGGTCAGTGGCTCACTAATGCCAACTTTTCTGCTTGCTTGTAAGAGGTTTATTGAGACCAACTATTGTACCCATCAGTTAAGAGGTACACTAAGTAATCAGAAGTTTCATTTGAATTCCTAAAACATGAAATCTTTTACTTTTAGGAACTATAAAGATCAATGAACTTTTCAAATGGCTAAGATCACAAGAAATCTCTTTGATGCAGTAATATAAATCTCTTATGGTAGCTTTTGATAAATTCAGATGTCAAATAGTTAGTGAAAGCAACTTCTCGAATTTCCCTTAACACAAAATGTCAGAGAAAATATTCAAAATCACCTCGAGACTCATGATCAATTTTACATAACAAGGATATATAACATATAGTCAAGTAGATTCTTGAAATTAATGACTATTACATACTCGAAAACTTAGTCTAAAATCAAGGGTTTCAAAATCTATTCATGAACAATGGAATTATAAACAAAAATTCTAAGTCAAGTTAGTATTAACCAAACAGCTACAAAATAATAAGTTGTCAATTTTGTAATGGTACATACACCTGTGAATTTATGTTCCAAAGCTTTTCATGACACCTCTCTTTTTCTCTACCTGGATGCTATCCTTCAACTTATTTTGGTTCTTCACTAGCTGTTTCCTTTAGGTTCTAGGATTTCCAGTTGCAAAAATAGTAGAAAGAGGGCAAGACCCTCATATTTATGGATGGTCCTATAAGAATGAGGTGTCCAGCCACCATAAGCTAGTATCTGGGTGTCAAGCTGATCAATTGGATGGCAGATTAATAAGCATCACATCGTTAATTTAATAAGAATGAGGAAGGAGTGTTGAGCATGAGGTATCAAGTATGAGGGCTCAATCCCTACTTAAACACGAGGTAGCAACTTCAACATGACGTGACACAAGCATGAGATGGTGGTTTAGTAGTAAGCATGATGTGTACTAAATATGAGGTGGTAAGTATGAGAAGGTGATTGACAAATGAGGCACAAGGTGTCCTAATATTTAGTATTTTCAATATATCCCTTGTACTTCTCTTAATTATAGTTATAATTTCATGAACAATTTCCTTAAAGTCCTTGGTGTCAATTACTTAATCCTATGCACACGCAATTAGCATTCCTTAACTGAATCATAGGCATGGTCATGGCTATATGGTCGAGTGATTGAGCTCAGTCTGTAAAAGCAGTCATAAAGGAATAATGCAACATGTGTAAATTATAGCCTTCATAGTTTTGGATGTCTAAACCTATCCTACCAATCAATCAGACACGGAAAGGGCAGTCAGGCAAACAGACGGACTTCATTTACCTGTTGTTTATAGATTTCAAATGTCAAAACTTGCTATTCCTTTATAGGCAAAAGGTATACTTGGAACCCACCCATAAACTGGCCATGTCAATAAATCAGTTCCTACTTATATTGCTGGATTCTGTTTAATTTTTCTTTTCTTTTTCCTCTTTAAGAATAATAGTGGGAGCACCACCAGTCATTTCACATAAATGATGCAAGAACGTTGCCCATGTCAAACGTGTGGGGAAACATCTCCCAGTGTTTGAATACAAAACCTCCAATTCGACAGTGGTATGACCACTAGGCTATAGTCCCTTCGGTTACCTTTTATTTCTGAATATAATTAGACTTTTGCTATACAGAGTTCCTTTTCAATTGGAGAACAAGGTCTCTGGATAAGCCTATCTTAACCTGATCTATAGGGCTACATATACAATGCACTCTAATACACATTTGGCTGAAAATAATTTTGCAGCTGATAGAGAAAGGACCCATAAAAGACATTGCAGGTCGTCCGTTAGCAACACCAGCTAATGAATCTAATCCATGGTGGTCCTTGTTTCAACAAGCTGTCATTGCTTCCGGTGGGAAACTTGCTAGACCGGAGATTTTGGCTTCCACAACTGATGCTAGATTCGTGAGACAGATGGGCATCCCTGCTCTTGGATTTTCACCAATGGCAGACACGCCTATCCTACTCCATGAGCATAATGAGGTGTAAAAAACTCATTTCCTGGTTTTCATTTTTTGAAATTTTAAGTTGACTTGTGTTAAAATATATTGATGTTTGCATGCAGTTCCTGAAGGATACTGTATTTCTGAGGGGCATCAAAGTGTACGAGCATGTCATCAGTGCTTTGAGCTCCTTCTCAGCAAATTCACCATAAGACTGATGCTTCACTTGTATGTCTACCGTGTTTATCCTACTGAGTATCTGCACCTGCTTTTATTTGTTTATGTTAGATTCAAAAGAGATACCATGGTTCTTGTGTTATAAAAAGCACGTATCAACCTGAAATTATGTGTAAATGGTTGTTAATGCTGCCAATGCTGCACTTGTTTTAAAGTTTCGGAGTAACTAGCGGAGAGCGTTATGAATTTAGCATATAATTACCTCATTGGTGAAATATTTTTTGATGGATCTGTTGATGTTAAAGTTTATTCAACTTGTTATCTTATATATTCTTCAAATACTTTGCTGTATATTTCACCCAATTATAGTAGATTAAAAATATCTTTTTTTAAAAAAAAAAATAGTATCTCCAAGAAGATTCATACCGGAAATCACATATTTCTGAACATCCATATTTTTAAGAAGCATCAGCTATCTTACATCTTAGGCTTCCCTGATTAATGAATTAGTAGAGCTTGAGCTTTCTTAATCTCTGTAAATAGGCTTCTGGAGGCATCAGTGAATTTCAAGCCTGTAGGTCTGCATCCTTCAATCAAGCACGTTAAATCATGTCCAAAAATATATGTTCTATTTTCTTTGGATCAATGACCTGTCGTGGACCTAAAACTGAAAAGTTTTTTAATTTTTTTTTCTTAAAATAAGAGGGAAAAAAAAGAAAAACAAAAATGGATAGATCGGGACAGGAGATTTGCGGACTGTAAAGTTTCTTGAGGTTTATCTGCCGTCCTTGACGGAAAAGTTCTCTCTTTAGATTGCTTGAAATCCAAATATGTCAATGGAACTAATCTCAAGGAACCATATTTTTCCACATGGAAAATTATGCTTAAATTTGTATTTTTCAGTCAAGCCACATCTTTTGCATCAAGTTGGGTGTGGTAATGGTCCTCGACATGAGACGGAACTTTAAGTGAGACGGAGATGGATGCTCCCCAATTCATTCAAGACTTTCAAGACTTTAAGAAGATAAAACCATTACAAAAGAAAAGATGCAAAAAGACAGCAAATAAAGTGGAAACTGAAGTTACAAGATGAAGGATATATATGTGTGATGCTTATTTTTCCTTGAAATGATAGTCTCGTGTAGCCTTTGAATGATGAGCTTGACTGAATGTATCAATTGTGGTTAGGGATGCAAATGGTTTGGGTTTGACTAGGTTATGGGTGATCCTAACTTGATTTGGTTCCGGTTTTAATGTTTGGATTTAGATCCAACTTAATAAAAAGATTGGATCGGATTCAAGGACAATTTTTGACCCAATAGATCATCTGGGTAGGATTGGGTTGGGTTTATGTATAACCCAACCCAATATGAAAAATTTGGATTTGGATGGGTTGGAGTTAGGTTCGAGTTGGATATGGGTTGATCGGATCTCTGTGCTTCTCGTTCAATCAACTCATGGTTAGAATTAGTCAAGTTGCTATAACACATGCAGACAACACTTTAATAATGAATGAAGGGTAGAAATATCAAAATATTATAAATGCAATAGAGCTATGGTACGTGAATGGGGTACCAATAAACCTTGTGGTATGTTTGATGTGACAATGTTTAGTCATCATCACTATTTCTAGTGGGGCACTGTGTGGTTGCCATCATTCCTCCGGAAGGAAATCAAAGAAGCAACTGCAGTACCAAGGCCGCTTTGGAGAAAGCATGTAGCATCTTCAGCTTTGGTCATAGAATGGTTTGAAAAACTTGTTTCCATGACTGATATGCAAAGTCATACTATATTTCAGCAAGTTGTATGGTCAAGATGACAAAACCGCCATCCCCGTGATAGACAAATTGGTTTATTGGCTAGTGTAGGAGAGTATGCCATAATATATTATGACAAGTTCTATGGTAAATGTTGATGTTGAGATCCGATTATTGGTCGGAGATGCTAGATCGATGACATGTCCCTCCTAGAGAAATGACCTGCAAAAGAAGTTTTGGCTAGAGAGGCACTGGCAGGATCCTCTAATACCTAAGTTAGTCTTAGACAACACAATAGATGAGAAGGAGTTGAGAGAAAGATAGAGTTCTTGCATACCTTTGGCGGTCACCTTGTAGCTCCTTTTATAGATGCGAGTGATTAAGTTGTTAGAAAAATTTGTTAGATAGATCATGGCACTATCATATTGGGATTTTAAATTGAGATCTTATCAGATAAGTGATTGGGCTAATTCTATTCATTTTGGCATCAATTAAGGTGCAGGAGCTTCCATAATCAAGTTAAAGGTCTAGATAAGATCGGCAGACTTCTGTTGGGGGTATTGATGGTTATGCCCATTAGTTGAATATGCTGAAATCAAGGATCAAGTTTATGACATCAGCTCAAATGAAAGTCAGGGTGCCGGAGTGTGCTGTCCATCAAAGCTAAGATCTAACCAATGATTGAATTGGAGATTAGGGCTAAAATCAGTTGAAATCAAAAGGATCGAATCATGCTTAAGGTTTAGCCAACTTAGAAGAGGTTTGTATTCATTTGGATGCCCTTAATAATATTGCACCGATGTTATAATTGATGAAGCTATCATCTTCAACACTGTTGTTTCGATGCTATACCCGACGATGCTACTGTGTATTCTTCCGCGGATCCTTGTCTCCAGTCTTCGGCCTAAAGGATGAATAACCCCCTAACACATGCCCCCCCTACTCTTGAGTTTGGATCAAGTGAAGAGAATACACGAATTTCTGAATGGTTGAAGACAACACCCCATGGTGGTTGGAATGGCAATTATGGTTTTTGAGGAAGGTGACGGGCCTGGGTAATCATGATCATGAAAGGTTGGGCCATAGGCAAAATTTGATAAAGAAGTAGTGTGTGCCGATTTTGGCACCATCATTAATGGGCCGACTGATGCCATCTATAGACTAATCCGAGCTTAGTAGATGTCGACCTTCGGACAGTTGGAGAGGACCCGATATCAGAGCTATCTTGTCATTCTGCTTATAAAAGGAAATTCATTCATCTCCCTCCCACTTATGCTGCTAGGGTTTTTTTAGAGAGTTGCCTTGTTCTCCTGTTTGGGGTCTTTTCCAGTTCTCTCTCAACTTTCTCCAATCACTGGCGGTCATCTCTAGGCCTTCCATCTCCATCTTTAGCTTTATCGTAGGTCAGCATGCCCTATCTTTTCTTTTCAATTCTTTATCTTTCTCTTTTGCATTGTTTTCGTTTCTTCTTTGACTACTTTTCATATTTTTTGATGGCTTGCTGTAGAAGTCATAGTGGGGGTAGGTCTTCTGAGTCGACCCCTTCGGGGAGAATTCAACTTGGCTCAAGTCTAGGGTATCGCCCTAGCTACACCATTATTTTTGTCTAATGTCATTAGTTAAGTCTAATGAATTTGAGTCATATTCGTGCTTAATATAGAATTCTTAGCTCTATAGAATTAGAATTTCCTGGTCTCGGTGGTAAGATCGGTAATCCTTCTTAGGGGAAGATCAGCTTATATGAAGAGGCTTTTAAGGCTAGAGTTAGATTGCTGCTTCATCCTTTCATAGTTGAACTTTTTCGCTTCTATAATATTTTCTTGTGTTCGATCTTTTTATGCTCTCAAGAGGTGTATCGGTGATTGGTAGTACATCTCTTTACCAAGAAGAGCCAAGGCTCCATTAAAAGGGTTTTCATCTTTGATCCATAATTAGAAGGATAGATTCTTCTTTATTTTTGATCCTTTTATTGATGATCTGAGACTTCCTTACTGGGGTCAGCTGAGAAACTTTGTCACACATATTCTGAAGCTTGATGAAGAGGGTCTTAAACACTCTACAATCTTGAAGGAATATGAAACTCCAATAAAGGCACTATTATCAAAGTAGGCTCTCTTTAATGCTAGCATTAGTCTGGCTGATCCTAGAGATGATTTATTTATTTTTTCTTTTCTTCTTTCTTATGGATGTTGATTTTGATCTCCCCCCCCCTCTCTCTCTTTTGTATTCATGACACCTGAAGAACTAGCTGAGTTGAGGAGGGGTGTAGTAAAAAGAAAGGCATCTTCTTCATCGGCTACCGCACCTCCCACGAAGTTAAAAACCTTGGGTGAGATTCAAAAGAAAGTTGCTTCAGCTTTTGGTCCTAATCAGCTAGGGGCCATTTTTGTTCCTCCGATCCAAGCCTTGCTTTCGAAGTCGACTGCGCCTTCGATCTCACAAGCCGATTCTACTCAAAGGGAGGCAAAATCTTTTGAGGGATCTAGAGAATGGAGGCAAAGTTCAATTTGCTGCGCACAAAGGATTGTTTTGACGATTGGAAGATTGCCCACGGTGTCTTCAAAGTGAAGCTACTTGACTCCGGCTTGGAGAAGGTTGAGGGGGAAAGTGTTGCAAGGCAACAAAGATGATTGGTGACATCTAAAGTTTGGGTAAGCTTTTCCTTTCCTTATGACTCTTCTCTCCTCTTCCTTCTCTCCTTTTTATTTATTTCTTCTTTTGTATACAGATGGGTCATTACACTGCCACTGTTATAAATCAAATAATGGGTATTGAGAAGGAGTTGAATGTGGCGCAAGAAAAGTGTAAGAAGGTCAGAGCTTCCAATGCTAAAATAAAGGCCAAAGTTACTGCAGCCAAATCTCAGGCAGAGGCCATTGAGGCCATAGTAGCCAACTAGATGAGGTACTGAAGGAGGCAGAAGCTTTGATGGTGAAGTTTGAGGCGAGCCTGAAGAAGAAATGGTGGAAGGCTCGATCTAAGGCTGCCAAGCTAGAGAAGAAGATGGAGAGCCAGACTATTGAGGCTAAAAGGATAATGGAGGACCAAATTATTGAAGCTAAAAGAGAGGCGGTAATGGCTTTTCGAGCCCCTAAAGAATTTTCTTAAGAAAAAATTGATTTCGGCCAAGAAGCTTTCATCATCGGTGGATTCTTTTTCAACTCCACCTTCGGCTCCTCCCTCCTCTGCTTCATCCTCCTCATCCAAAATGTTCAGGTCCAAGTCTGGGAAGCACGCTACTAGGCTCTGATTGCATATGAGGAGTGGAGAGAAAGATAGAGCTCTGACATACCTTTGAGGGTCTCCTTGTAGCTCCTTTTATAGATGAAAGTGGTTAGGTTGTTAGAAAAGTTTGTTAGATGGATCATGGCATAATCACATTGGGACTTTAAATTGAGATCCTGCTAGATAAGTGACTGGACTAATTTTGTTCATTGTGGTGCCAATTAAGGGTGCTGCAGGAGCTTTCGTAATCAAGTTAAGGGTCTAGATAGGATTAGCAAACTTTGGTTGGTGGTATTGATGGTTATGCCCATTAGTTGAATATGCTAAAACCAAGGATCAAGCTTATGACATCGACTCAAATGAAAATCAGGATGCTTGGAATGTGCTGTCCGTCGATGCTTGAATCTAACTGATGATTGAATTGGAGATTAGAGCTAGGATCAATTGAAATTAAAAGGATCGAATCATGCTTAAGATTTGACCAACTTGGAAGAGGTCTATATTCATTCGAATGCCCTTAATAATACTACACTGATATTATGATTGATGAAGCTATCATCTTCAACACTATTATTCTGATGCTATATCTAATGATGCTAGCATGTATTCTTCCATCGATCCTTGTCTCTAGTCTTCTGCCTAAAGGGTGAATAACCCCCTCAACACATGCCCCTTACTCCCGAGTTTGGTTTGAGTGAAGGAAGTACATGAATTTTTGAACGATTGAAGACAACATCCCATTGTAAAGGATCGATTCACTGAAGATTAGAAGATCTGGAACCAGCAACCAAAGACTTCTAACCAGAAGGAGGCGACAACCTTGATGAAGACACTAAGAGATGGGTGGCAAAAAGAGAGAGAGGAATAGGATTTTAGGGAGAAAAAGGGATTTTAATATTCTTCTATCAAAAAATATTACATACAAAATATATATAAACGTCCTGAGTCAACATGACTCAGCCTTAAAAAAACTCTCCTAGGCCAACTCGTATAAGAAAGCACTCACCTAAGCCCATGTCTTGCATGCTCTCATCCTTAGGAGTAAAGATCTAGACCTATGCATAAATTAGCCATCTTAAGATCTCTCAACTCAGGCCTTAAGATCCCTAGATTAGATCCAATCCAAGATCAAACAAAGAAAATCTACGCTCATTTATCCACCTGTCTGAGCTGGCTCGACGAACACTCAAGCCAGCTTGATCGCCTATCAAGTCACAAATTTCTGAATACACATTCTTTATTTATCCAAAAGAGCTAGCTTGATTTTGGCCCGAGCTGGCTTGATCTCATCTTGAGCCGGCTCGACCTATATTCGAGCCAGCCCGTCAGTGTATCAGCCCTTCTTCTCAGTTGATACAACTCCAGCTGATCCAAATCTCTAGGAGCCACCACCTTGACTCCTTCATGATCTTCCAAGCCTTGGAAGAACCATCCTTACTTTTTCAATCTCCACCTTGGTGCCCCAAGGCTTGGGGCAACTCCTTCCTGTCCATCAAATGCATTAGTGCTACACATTTGTGAAAGTTATCCCATGGAAGAATCTTTATCAGCACATCAGCTGGATTTTCTTTGGTATGAATCTTTACCAGCTCCACCTCACCATCCTTCATGAGCTCTCTGATCCGATGGTACCTAATGTCGATGTGCTTTATCCTTGCATGGTAGACTAAATTCTGAGCAAGTAACAGTGCACTCTGACTGTCGTAATGCACCTTAACGATCTTATGAGCAAGACCCATCCCCAATGCCAATCCCTTCAGTCATAAAGCCTCTTTTGCAGCTTTTATAATACCGATGTACTCCACCTTAGTGGTGGATAAGGCCGTGATGGGCTGCAAGCATGATCTCCATGAAATGAGACCTCCATTCGAGCAAAACATGAACCCTATCATCAAACTCCGGGTGTCCACATCTCTACCAATATCCATATCCACAAATTCTTCTATCAGCCCTTGAGCCTTCTTGGACATGTTGGAGCAACCCTCGACACCTTCCAGCTATCCATAGGTGATACATACTCCAACTATACCTGCCAAATATCTGAAGATGTTCTTTAGTGCTCGCCAGTGCTTCCTGCTAGATTGTGCCATGAATCTACTCACCTGACTCACTGCATGGGCTATATCTGACCTACAACACACCATGGTGTATATCAAACTTTCCACACCATCAGCATATGGGACTCTCTCTATATCTAGAACCTCCTCAATTTATGGTGACATAGTCTTCGAAAGTCTGATATTATCAATAAGTGGCAGTGCTGCCAGTTTGGCTTCTTTCATCCTAAATTTTTCTAAGATCTTTCAAATGTAACCATCCTGGGATAAATGCAGCACCTTATCCCGATCTCTGAGAATTTTCATGCCTAAGATTTTTCTTGTAGGTCCGAAATTCTTTATCTCGAACTTTCGAGATAATGTAGTCTTTAGTTCTTGCACAACTTTCTTATTTTTGCATGCTATCAGCATATCATCTACATAAAAGAGTAAGAATATCCTAGACCCATCTTCTAGAGATTGAACATACACATAAGGATCAAATTCATACCTAGAAAGGTCGATGCTCCTCGTGAAGGTATCGAAGCATTTGTACCACTACCTCAATGACTGCTTTAGTCCATACAGCGACTTCTATAGCAAACATACCTTCTCTTCTGTTCCTAGCTCTCTAAACTCTGGTGCTACTGCATATAGATGCTCTCCTCTAGATATCCATAGGAAATGCCATCTTAATGTCTATTTACTCCAACTCTAAGTCCTGAGCTGCAACGATGCTCAATAGCATCCTAATAGACGTATGCCTGATGATCGAAGAGAAAACTTCACTAAATTCGGTGCCTTCCTTCCTAGAGTACCCTTTGGCCATCAATTTTGCTTTGTACCTGATACC
This sequence comes from Cocos nucifera, assembly GCA_006176705.1. NCBI lineage: Eukaryota > Viridiplantae > Streptophyta > Magnoliopsida > Arecales > Arecaceae > Cocos > Cocos nucifera. The sequence continues at coordinate 87,549 of QRFJ01002319.1, forward strand.
TTCCTGCTCTGAAGGCCCCTCTTTGCATTGGAAAATCTATTTGCATCCAATGGATTTCTTTCCCTATGGCAGTTGCACCAAATGCCACGTCTGATTCTTTTGGAGAGACTGCATTTTCTCAATCATAGCTTGAACCCACTTATCTCTATCTTGGCTCTCTACAATCTTCTCATAGGTGTAGGGGTCTCCATTCACTATCACCAGGGCATATAACACCGAATCTCCAAAGTCATATTGATATGGCTATTGTATGTTCCTCTTTGGCTTGTGCAGTGTAATGTCGATGTCGGTTCTTGATCCAGCTCGCTCTCGCTGGTTTTTCTAGCTTCTAATCTCTATTTCAATCCTCTTCACCTATGGAGACTCCTTTAAAGAATCCTCTACCTGAAATTCAAGTCCTCTTGATGCACCTACAAGTGGCAAAATAGAACAAGAGATTAGTTGTCTAGTGCTGCCTTGCTTAACCGTTTGCTGCTCCTACTGTTCTTCCATGCCATCTCGCCTATGTAGAACTGAGTTTTCATCAAAGGCCATATCCCTATTGATGACGACCTTCTTCTCCAAGGAATCCCACAGTCGGTAGCCCTTAACACCTTGTCGATATCCCAAGAACACCATCTTCTTTGTCATGGCATTCAATTTGCTCTGCTCACCAACACCGATGTGCACAAATGCTGTGCACCCAAACATCCTTAGATGGTTCAGGTTTATACTCCTTCTAGATTATTTCTTCTCTACAATTCCTCCATCTAACATGGTGTAAGGTGATCGATTCATTAGATAATAGGCTACATCCGCTGAATCTATCCAGAACACCTTAAGAAGCCTTGCCTGCAGCCTCATGCATCTTGCTTTCTCCATAAGGATCCTTTTCATTCTCTCGACCATCCTATTTTGTTGAGGAGTTTTCTTCACCGAGAAGTATCTTTTGATGCCACACTCCTCACATAAAACTTGAAACTCCTTGCTGGTGTACTCCCCATCGTTGTCAGACCGCAAATACTTCACATTGCTGTCCTATTTCTTCTCCATCTCGATCTTCCAAACTTTGAATTTGATGAAGACTTTTGATTTCCCCCTCATAAAGTAGATCCAAATTTTTCTTGAGAAATCATCTATCAGGATCATGAAATATCTTGCTCCATTTTTGGTTGAAACCAGAGCCACTCCTCACACATCCGTGTGAACTAGATCTAGTGGGGCTGTCGTGTGGGCTATGTGACTGCAAACTGAACTCTCCTCTATTTTTTTATCTGGCATGGCTCACAAAGCTCAGAAACTCCACCCAGATTTGAGATCAGTCTCTTTTTGCTCAGCTTCTTCAGCCCTCTATCTCCCATGTAGCCTAGACGATAATGCCACAAAAGATAAGCCCCCTACTAATTTTGCATTGTTGCAGCTATATCGGATCCTCTGGTCACCACAAATTCCTCCATCTTGTAGAGATTATTTTCTAGCCTTCTATCCCTCATCACTATCATGGTTCCATTGGAGATATTCAATACTCCACTCATGGCATGACTGCTAAAGTTGTAGCCGCTCTACTCCAGGTAGTCCAATGACACATGATGGGCAGTCAGTCCAAGATCACTGTCTGACAATGATCAAGGACATGGAAGAGCTTGAGAAGCTTGGTGTGAAGTTGGACTTGGACTTGCAGAACGATATTATTCTGCAATCCTTGACTGATGCATATGGGCAATTCATCATGAATTACCACATGCATAAACTTCAAAATTCCTTGGCCGAGTTGATGAATATGCTGGTTACCGCTGAGCTTTCTATGAAAGGTTCTAAAGGCTCAGTTCTTGCTATGGAACGGACTTCTTCCAAAAGAAAGTCTTATGGAAAGAAAAAGAAGTCTGTGAAAAAGCAAAAGGTAGAAGGATCAAAGAAGAAGAAGGCAGAACCGAAGAAGAAGGTCGATGGCAAAGGAAAGTATTTCCATTGCAACAGCGACGGCCATTGGAAGCGGAACTGCCCTACTTACCTGGCCACCCTGAAAGAACAAGAAGGAAGGTCCTTCTGGAGGTATGCTCGTTATTGAGTCTAACCTTATGGTTTCTTCTGCATCCAGTTGGGTGCTTGACTCTGGTTCTAGTGCTCATCTGTGCACTTCTATGCAGGGTCTTGAGGATAGCAGGAGGCTGAGGGATGGAGACATGATCCTACGCATCGGTAATGGAGCAAGAGTTGCTGCAGTAGTCGTGGGAACATACCCTCTGCGATTACCATCTGGTTTAGACTTAGCTTTAAAAGACTGTTATTATGTGCCTGCAGCTAGCAGGAATTTGATTTCTGTTTCATGCTTAGCACAAGAAGGTTATGTGATCACCTTCTTTAAGGACCATTGTAACATTCTTTATGAAAGAAATAAAATTGTAAATGGTTTTCTTGTTAATGGTCTTTATCAGTTGCATATTGATGTACCTATTTTAACTATCGAGCAAAACGTGAATGCCAAACGACCTAGGGATAGTCCAAACGACAGATATCTATGGCACCTGAGATTAGGTCATATAGCAGAAGATAGGATTAACAAATTGGAGAAAAATGGGCTATTGAGTCCATTGACTTTTGAGTCATATCCAACTTGTGAATCTTGTCTTCAAGGCAAAATGACTAAACTCCCTTTTGTTGGACATGGGGAGAGGGCCACAGATCTCCTTGCCCTAGTACATACTGATATGTGTCGGCCCATTTGATGTGCCGGCTAGAGGCAATTTTGTCTACTTCATTACCTTTACCGATGATCTGTCTAGGTATGGGTATGTGTATCTTATGAGACACAAGTCTGAAGCTTTTGAAAAGTTCAAAGAATTCAGACATGAAGTAGAAAAACAAACTGGAAAACCCATTAAGGTTCTTCGATCAGATCGATGAGGTGAATACCTTAGCCGGGAATTCCTAGACTATCTTAAGGAAAATGGCATAGTCTCTCAATGGACTCCATCCAGGAACACCTCAACTCAACGGGGTTTCAGAACGGAGAAATCGGACTCTATTGGATATGGTTCGATCCATGATGAGCTTCACAGACCTCCAAGATTTTCTTTGGGGACATTCATTATTAACTTCAATCTATTTACTGAATAGGGTTCCCTCTAAAACCGTTCCTACCACACCGTATGAGATATGGCACGGTAAGAAACCAAGTCTGAGTCATCTCAGAATTTGGGGTTGTCCGGCTCATGTCAAAAGACAACAAGCGGACAAGTTAGAGTTTAGGTCCTTTAGAGCTCGATTCATAGGATATCCTAAAGAGTCATTAGGATACTATTTCTACATTCCAGAAGACCACAATGTGATTGTGAGTCGACATGCCATATTTCTTGAAAAATAGTTTATTCAAGATAGTGGCATTGGAAAGCAGATTAAGCTTGATGAGAAAGTCTCACAAGTGGAAAGAGCTAAGGACCAAGTGGAACCAAATCAGGTTGAGCCAATAAGAACACTACCTCCTCCACCTCGTAGATCGGAAAGAGTTTCCCATCCCCCTGAAAGATACTTAGGTATTATTTCAGAGGACGTAGAGGAAATGTTCCTCATAGGTAATGGTGCTCATGGTGATGATCCCAAAACCTACAACGAGGCGATATCAGATATCGACTCCGAGAAATGGCTTGAGGCAATGAAGTCAGAGATCGACTCGATGCACTCAAACCAAGTCTGGACCTTGGTAGATCCACCAGAAGGTATAGTACCTATTGGGTGTAAATGGATCTTCAAGAGAAAGATTGGTGCAGATGGGAATGTGGAGACATTCAAGGCTAGACTGGTGGCAAAAGGTTATAGTCAACGTGAAGGCATTGACTATCAGGATACCTTTTCCCCGGTAGCTATGCTAAAATCCATCCGCACATTGCTTGCTGTTGCAGCCTATTTTGATTATGAAATATGGCAAATGGACGTGAAAACGGCATTCCTAAATGGATATCTTGAGGAAGATATCTATATGGAACAGCCGCTAGGTTTCACATCCAGTGATACTGATCACAAGGTTTGCAAGCTGCAAAGGTCCATATATGGACTTAAGCAAGCATCTCGGAGCTGGAACACTCATTTCAATGATGTGATCAAAAAGTTTAGGTTTCATCAAAAACGAAGAGGAACCATGTGTTTTCAAAAGGGTCAGTGGGAGCGCTGTTGTCTTCCTCGTATTGTACGTGGATGACATCCTCCTTATTGGGAATGATATTCCCATGTTGACATCAGTCAAGATGTGGTTGTCTAAGGAATTCTCCATGAAAGACCTAGGTGAAGCATCCTTTATTCTAGGAATTAAGGTCTATAGGGATAGACCGAATAGGATGCTAGGACTTTCACAGAAAATGTACATAGAGGAAGTACTAAAGAGGTTTAGTATGGAAAACTCTAAGAGGGGATTAATACCCTTCAGACATGGTATTCATCTTTCCAAGAAGATGTGCCCCAGCACACCTGAGGAAATAGAACGCATGAGCAAGATCCCTTATGCTTCTGCAATAGGGAGCCTCATGTATGCCATGCTATGTACACGACCTGATATAGCCCATGCTGTGAGTGTCACAAGCAGATATCAGTCAAATCCAGGTGAAGAACACTGGACTTCTGTGAAATGTATCCTTAAGTACTTGAGAAGAACTAAGGATATGATGTTGGTCTTTTGGTAATGGAGAACTCCAAGTTCAAGGGATACACAGACTCGGACTTCATGTCCGATATAGATGATCGAAAGTCGACATCTGGAAGTCTGTTTGTGTGCAATGGTGGAGCTGTCAGCTGGAAAGAGTTTCCAAGCAAACTGTGATAGCAGATTCCACCATGGAAGCAGAATATATAGCTGCATCAGAGGCTGCAAAGGAAGCATTCTGGTACAAGAAGTTTGCTGCAGAAATTGGAGTAATGCCATCAGATGCCATTCCTCTTTACTGCGACAACAATGGCGCCATAGCCCTTGCTAAGGAGCCGAGGTCTCACCAGAAGTCCAAGCACATTGAGCGGCGATATCATCTCATCCGCGATTACCTTAAGAAAGGTTACGTTGAGGTCAAGAGAGTCAACTCCGCAGATAATGTGGCAGACCCACTTACAAAGCCGTTGGGCCAGCAGAAGATCGAAGCCCACCTTGAGAAGATGGGACTTAGACTTGTAGCCAATTGGCTTTAGGACAAGTGGGAGATTGTTAGATATATGTGCCCTAGAAGCCAGAATTGGCTAACACTTGTAATACACTTCTAGGGGCAAAATTGTAATTTTGACTATAATTTATAAAATGGGTTATTTTCTATCACACATGTGTATTTAGTGTCTGTGATACATCTTTGAGTTAATGGTAATGATAATTCATATTTTCAAGAGTTGAAAATTTAAGACATGAATAATCATTATTAACTCATAAACAGCTCCCGACCATAGGATCATCATGAGGATGGTGATTGATCCGGAAGGTTGGTGTACGATCGCTTCTCTTTAGTAGATGAGTCTACGGTGTGGAGACACCGGAGCGAGAGTACAGGTACTCGTTAGAGAACGAGGGCACTGAGCGTGACCACCTCGAGTAGTCATTAGGGAGTCTACCTTCTCGTCAATGACTGACTCGATGCTGCAGTAGTGTGTCTGGTTCTTTGACCTGAGATGCATCGACAGTTCACCTTGAGGGTGTTATAGTTTGACTACACCATTACTCGGTCTCCTAGCCATATGGAACCCTGAGGTGTATGTTGGCTATAGCATGTTCATTGTAGGAACTGGATTGCATCAAGATGGGATCTATCTACCTCGGTGGTAGAGGAGTAGCCCTATGATGATCATGAGAATCAAGTCCAGAAATCCATGGCCATGGCAAAGTGAAATAATAGAAAGAGTTTCTATTTAGATTTTCACATTGGACTCGAATCGAATGATTACATCATATGACAGAGACTAGGGTTTGACGAGTTCACCTTAACCCTAATCTGATCGGGGCTCAAGATAGAAGAACTGAATCACACAGGTAGCTGCACCAAGAGGTTCGCATTCAGCTCTGATGGGTTGCCACCATATACTGCTAGGTGTCACTGGTGGATTTTGGGAGCAATTAGAATGATTTAGATGATCGATCATTCTAGCTGTTCGAATCAGAAGAGTTCTGATCCATCGAAAGGAGTTTCGATGATGTCTATGATAGAGATCATGACATATCCCATTACCATACAGAACTGAACCTAACTGGGTCACACAAACAAGGGTTTGAATCTGGTGATCATCAATTGAATTGATCTAGTTCAATTGATCTGAATGAGATTCAATTAGGTTCAAGGAAATCGTGCTAGCACTCGATTGAACCTAACGTTCTTCTTTTACTATCACAAATAAGTTGTCCTGACTGAGCCAAAGGAGTTTGTGCTCAATCAGAGGCCTTCATATGGTCTGACTGGAGGTTGTCCAAGTCAGAATAGGTTGTCTTATTTGTAAGACATTACCTGCCATTTTTGGTCACCTGCCATTTCTTGTTCTTTGACTTTGGTCAAAAGTCTACCTTTGACTGGTCAAACGTTGACCATTGACCTTTTGACTTTTGACCACATGTCATGCACCTATTGGAGAGCTGGTGGGGGCCTGTCCCCCTGCCAGAACCTGGCAAGGAGAAGGGCGCACGCCAAGGGTGGCGTGAGCCCAAGTAGGAGGCGCCTAGGAGTCCTTGTTGGACAAGGACTCCACCTCCCTTTTGGATTCCAATCAGAGTTCTACTAAGAATCCAGTTTGACTGGTCTTAGGCACCCTCTAAGGAGGAATCCAGGGGTCTCTATTTCAACCAATCAGATTTAGATCTGATTTCACAAAGGGTTGTGATTGGTTGAGAGGAAGAGGAGTTGGATCACAAGAGGTCTATAAATAAGACCCTGCGCCCAACCCTAATCCGAAGTGAATGCAATTGAGAAACCCCACGCCCCAAGGCTGCCTCTCCCCTCCTTCTCCACGCCATAGCTTCTTCTCCCCTTGCTCTCCACATCCAAAAGGTGTTTTGGACTTAGGTTGGTGCGATTCAGATCAAGGAAAGGCGATCAAAAGCAAGAAGGCTGCGCTGCTGCAAAAGGACGACTACAGATCTTCAAAAGAGTTTTGAAGATCCTCCAGATCTGATTTTTGGAGGTGTGATAGAGAAGAAGAGATTCTCCAGATCCAACCCGAGTGGATATCGATAGAGGCCAGGCGCTTGCGTGGCTAAGATCCAGAACCTTCCGCTGCAATCAGGATCATCTACAGGGTAATAGGATTACCCAAATCAGGTAAATTAAATTTGATTTAATTTATCTTATTTTATTTTATTTATTAAAATAATAATAATCAGATCTGAAACTTATCAAGATCTGATTGAGATCAAGAGAAAATTTTTGAAATATATCTCTTGATCTGATCAGATCTGGACGAACCTGGATCGGGAAATCAGGATTTCCCTTCACATAGCTGATATAAAATCTGCTCCTTCTGTGCCGTTGCTAGCACCTCTGCACTATCATTTACCACTGAGCCTTCCATTCTGTAAAGATTGTTGCTCAGTCTTCTACCTCTCATCACCACCAAAGCTCTCTTGAAAATTTTCAGACATCCACTCCCAGCCTGGCTACTAAAAGCATAACCCTACTTCTCCAGGTAGCCCAAAGAAATCAAATTCTTTTTTAACTCCGATACATGCCTAACATTTGATAATGTACGAATGATCCCATCGTACATCCTCACCCTGATAGAGCCAATTTTAGCTACTTTAAATGGGTGATCATCTCCAAGACTGACACTTTCACCATTGGCCTTCTAGTAGATAGCAAACCACTCCCGATGAGAAGTATAGTGGTGTGAGCATGCTAAATCCAATATTCACATAGTATCATACTCTATGGATCCATTTGATACAACTAGCCTTCTCCACTGCTCATAGAAGTTGTATCATCTTCCTTGCTGGCTTTTTCTTTTTCTGATCTCAAAAGGGGACAATTTCTCCTCAGGTGTCTAGGCTGATGACATTTATAACATTTTAATGTCATCTTCCTCTGATCGTGAGACTTTAATCTATCCTTGAATTTTCCTCTTATCTTCTCTTTTGATCTTTGCTATTTTTTATTCACAGCTAAGATCTCAGACTTAGAATCTTCCTTGCAGATCTTTTCCCTTTACTCATTTAATCTGAGCATACCAACAACCTCTTCATAGTTTAAGGTCTCCTTCCCATAAACTAAAGTTGTTATGAGACCATCATACAAATCTGGGAGAGAACATAATAGCAGCAATGCTCGATCCTCCTTATCGATCTTCACATCCAAACTCATCACCTCAGAACACACCTGATTGAACCTTTGGATATATGCAACAAAATCTCTACCTTTGGACATCCTCAAACTATACAGTTGTTTCTTCAACCACAGCTTGTTCGTCATGTTCTTCCCCATGTATGTGTTCTCCAGTCTCTACCAGAGCCTCTTTACCATAGTTTCTGTGCAACCTCGAGCAAAACTTGATCGGCCAAGCACATCCGAATTGTGCTAAAAGCAATTTCCTCCAACTCTTTCCAATCCTCAGCACTGATCTTTTTCAGTCTTTCTTTTGTCAAGATCTTGTAGATCCTCTACTGAACCAACAAGTTCTTTACTCTTTGCTACCATAAAGTAAAGTTTTTCTTGCCATCAAACTTTTCAAAATCCACCTTGAATCCACTTGATACCATGACTTTAAATAAGTCAAGAATAGATCCCTAACATCCTTCATGATCTCACACATCAGCAAAACTATCCTTCAAAGAAGATCTAACTAGCCCTAGATCCTCTTTCCAAACTTTTATATCACTGTTCCTCCATGTAAACAATCTCCACCTCAATCTAGAGACAACCATGAAGCAAACTAGAAGTTTTAGGATAAAACTTGATGCAATAGATCCTGGATGTAGTAAATCTTAGGTGTCTTCCTTCCTTCTATGCAACACCACTCTAATACCAAATATCGAGGATGCGCGTTGTTCCCACATGGATCAACGTGGCTGTCGGTGATTAGCCAAGCAATAAGGAAGTAATTCTTAGAGATTTAATGTGGAAGTACGATCAAATAATTCAAGAAATAGAGAAGAGAAGATTTCTAAAAGAAAAGAGCTTTTATTCAGTATATTTCAGCACTCTTTACAATCTTGACCTGTTTCTAGTATATATACTTTATAAAGGGTCAAGCCCAAGCTTATAGAAAAACTCTCCAAATCCAAACAACCCACATACATAAAATAATAACCCATGAAAATCGAGTCAACCTAGTTTCAGACTAAGCCGTCTAACCTGCGACTAGGTCGGCTCAGTCCCAGATTAAGCCAACCCAGTTGTGTACCATGCCAACAGTCCAAAAATACTACTTTCTATCTGAATTTTTCTCTAAAATCTAGCCAATCCAGTTCTGTACTGAGTCGGTCTAGTTTTCAACTTAGTCAGCTCAGTCTCAAGATGAGCCGGCCCAATTTTTGAACTTTGCTAGGAGAGTTGATTTCTCTTCTAACTCACTTTCATCTTCCCATGACCTATCTTCTCATATTTCTAAGACTTGAGAGTGCCACTTCTAAGCTCACATGATCATAAGGTTATCATGTTGTAAAGTTAACCCCTTACAATGAAAAGATTGTCCTAGTATGTACTGATCTATAAATTTGAATCATAAAAAAGTTAAATATGATCTAAGTAGATTTATGATTCATTTTTTTAATTTTAAATCTAAAAAAAAGATGTTAGATCTATTTTTGATAATTTAGATTAGATCTAAATAATATCAGATCTACAAACTAATAATAAGATTATCCTACTATAAGATTTATCCCTTATAGTATAGGAATTATCCTAATATATGCTAATCTGAATAACCTAAATCATAAATAATTTAGATGAGATCTAAAGTATTTTATATTTATTTTTATATTTTAAATCTAAAATTGATTGATTTATGATCTAAATTTTTTATTATTTAGATAAGATCTAAAAAACATATGTTTCATGTTTAGATCTAATTCCTTTTATACATATGCTAGATATGAAGTTTTGATTTTTGAATCTAGAATGTATATATATGACATATACTCTTTATTGAATTTAAATTATGAGCTTACTTTCTGCAAAATCCTAAATTCAAAATCCTAAATTCAAAATCCTAGGACATGATCTAAATATTGAAATAAATTATATCTAAAATCATGAATTAAATGTGATTCAATATAAATTATTTACACTTTGAAAATATTTTAAATAATTAAATCAAAAATTAGTTCTGAGGTTCCAAAATCCAACCCATCAGCCTTGAACTTAATTAAGAATTAAGTGATTGTTTAGAATTTAGGTTTGTGATTTGAAGATTCTAAAATAATTTCATAAAATATTGATTAAAGGATAATGTGTTAGCTTTGATCAGATCATTAACTGGGTTAGACCTAGGATTAAAATTAAATATGGACTAAATTAACAAATTGATCAAACCTAATTAATAGTTAATAGAATTAGATCATTTCTTTTCTATAGATCAATTCAATAGTTGTAGTTGATCATAGTTCATACATTTAACAAATGAACCTGATCGTGGCTCACTGGTTAAGCCCGAGTCTTTAAGCAAATCAAATCAAAACTGATGAACCGATTGGTATCGAAGATAAGTCTGGCATTTCCAGACTAGTGGTCTATAATTGGCAATCCACTTACCTGGCCATTCTGATGGTGTCTAAGGCAAGCTTTGACAAACCCTTCCATCGATCTTACTTATCTAGCCAATGTGGTTAGTTGAATTTTATTAGTTTGCTCATTGATTTGTGTTAACCCATATCACATAGAAAATTAATGAAACTAATTTTATTCAGTGAGACTGATCTAGGTGCCCATGGACCAAAATTGATCCTAGTCCTCATCAATGACTTGAGAAGTCAGTGAGAGGATTTGACTTGGTAAAGTCAGTGATAGTAATTTGATCCATATCTTCTCTATTCTTAAATCACTTATAATTTAAATCCTCTAAAATTATTAGATCCTTAAAATAATAAAGTTATAGGAATAACTGAGTCATAGCCTACCATTAAGTTGGATGATAATGGGTCCATTAACTCAATAATCATTGGAGGTCCAAAGGCCTGATGCTTATTAATTAATGAAATTATCCTTCATAATATGATAACTTGAAAGTGTCTTTCTAATGGTGGTTAGGTTGACCAACCAAAGTTGGACTTAATCATTCGTTAGTTAGATGCACCAAGTATGGTCATGTCAATGGTTGGACCTAACCAAATCTTTTCAATGGAGGATAAAGTCTACTAATTAAATTTCTGGGGCAAAATTAAATTACTAGAAGTTGTTTAGAAAAATAATTGATTAAAGATCTACCTATAAATGCATATGGGTTGACCGACCAAAGTCGGGCTTGTGTGCAATCTATGTGAATTCTAGTACATGCTAGATAAATAAAGTAATTTCTCGAATTAAAGGGAGAAGCTATCAATTCATACAAAATAGTGGAAGAACTTTTAGACTAAAATCCAAGTCTCTATGCTTAAAATAATTCATATACATTATGTCATTGTTCTCCTTACTCCTCATATTAAGGCTAAATCCTAATTACTCCATTCACTGTTAAATAGTGATATACTTATGGGATCCAACTTCAATAATTAGTATCAAAAGTTGAATTTGGTTCAATAGCATGAAAGGATTCGTGCTAGGACTTATAAGTCTAGTCAAAATAAAAGGTCTAATAGAATCAGGCAAAGTGCTTCTACTGTAAGAAGCAAGGTCATAGAAAAAGGAATTATCTTGCTTCCCTTGACCTCAACAGGCTGAATAAGAGAAAAAAGCAAAGAGTTGCTTATCAAGGATGTTATATGATAACACCTTGTAATTTCTCTATTTATAATTCTATTATATAGGTATTGGTACCAGTAGTCTTATGCAATTTATTGCAAGGACTTCAAGTAGAAAGTTTGAAAATGATGAGAGATTTCTAAATGTTGGGGATGAAAGTCTTGTTTCAATCTTAGCTTTAAAAATTATTGACCTCATTTTCAATATAAATGTTGTCATTTTGAGTGATTGTTACTATTGTCCATTATTTTTGATAAATATAATCTCTGTTGGCCTACCGACTATAGATGATTATTATTTATCTATAAAGAAAGATTATTATGATATCATTATGAATGATGTTACAATAATACATAGACAATAAAGAAATGGTATTTAACATTTACACAGTCTATTAGTGTAATGTACACATCTATTAAATATCCTAAAATAGATAATGTCACGGATGCCTACCTTTGGCATTTAGGCTTGGTCATGTTAACAAGAATAGGAAAAATAGGTTATCTTAAGAGAAAAACCTCAACATCAATAATTATGAATTATTATCGACCTATGAGTTTTGTCTTCTTGGAAAGATGACAAAGTCATTTTTTACTAAAAATAGTGAAAAGAGCTAGTAAAGTTCTAAGTCTCATATATAATGATGTATGTGGACCTATAAACTCAAGTGCTAGAGAAGGATATCAATATTTTATTACGATTGCAGAAGACCTATCTAGGTATGGATACATCTAGCTTGAATCATTGAAAATATTCAAATGATTTCATAATAAAATAGAAAAATAAACTAAAAAAGATATTAGAACTTAGAACTCTTTGATCAGTTCGAGGAGTCGAATACTTATGCAGTGAGTTTTAATATATCTAAGAGAGAAAATGATTCTCTCATGCTGGACTCCTCCTAAAATACCATAGCATAATGATGTTTCAAAAAAGAGAAATTGAACTTTGTTAGACATCGTTTGATCCATGATGAGGTTTACTAGTCTGCCTGTTTCATTTTAGGGTTATGTTCTTAAGACTGTTTATTTTACTCTGGAGAATGTTCTAAGTAAATCTATCCCAAAGACTCTATATGAGATATAGATCAGGTGTAGACCTAGATCCTCTCATCTTCGGATTTGAGGTTGTCCGACCTACATCAAATATTTGCACATAAATAAACTTGGACCCCAATCCGATAGGTGTTTATGTTTATAGGGTACCCCAAGAAAATAAGGGATCATTACTTCTACCATGCTGAAGAATAAATGGTGTTCATCAGTAGTTCCTTAAAGAAGTTCCTTAGAGAAGAAACTAATGCCTGTGAAGTTGAACTTGAGGAAGTTCGACCGGTAGAAAGTACTAACATAATCTAGTAAACCTATAAAACCGGATTTGATTGAATCAAACTTAGAACTCATAGCCCATTAAAGTGGCACCATTAAAATATAGAGTACCACGTTAGCCAAATAGATACTTTGGTATCTATGTCTGGAACGACGACCCTATTAAGCTCGATAAAAACAATAAGGATTCGATCACCTATATGAATGCCATGCAGAGATCAAACTCTGAGAAATGGCTTGAAGCTATGAAATCCAAATTGGAGTCCATGAAGATCAATAGTATGTGGACATTAGCTGATCCACTTGAAGGAATAAAATCTATTAGGTGCAAATGAATTTTCAAAAAGGATCAGAATGGCACAGATAGGAAGGTGGAGACCTACAAAGCCTGTTTGGTTGTCATCTTAAAGTTGGAACACATGATCAAATCATATATCTTCATTATGAACGGAGAACCCTGTATCTATAAATGGGCAAATAGTTCTATGGTGTTATTCTTTATGTTGTCTATGGATGACATTCTCTTAATCGAGAATGACATTCCAGCATTACAAGGAATAAAGATTTGATTATCATCTTAATTCTCCATGTAAAATTTGGGAGAAGCATCCTACATCTCCATCCCATATCTTAGGGATGAAGATCTATAGAGATAGATCTAAAAGGATGCTTAGTTTGTCCATGTTCAAGACCAGATATGGCAAACTCACTAAGGATAGTGAGCAGATACCAGTCCGATCTAGATAAGAACCACTAGAAGATTATATAGACAATCTTTAAGTATTTGAGAAATACTAAGGTCTAGTGACTCATATATAGAGAAACTGACTTAAAACTTATGGAATATTTTGACTCCAGTTTTTAGTTAGATCAAGATGATAGCAGGAGAGTGTTGGGTCATGAATTTACCCTATATAGAAGGAGCAATTTGCTGGAAAAGTTTAAAGTAGAACATGATAGCCAATACTATTAGTGAGGTAGGGTATATCGTGGTATCTGATACTGTTATGTAGGATGTGTGGTTGCAAAGGCTTATTAGCAAGCTAAGAGTGGCACTCTCCATCGATGGTCCAGTCCTAATGTAGCACTAAAGCCATAGATTATGCTAAAGAACCAAAGATGCACCACATGACTAGCATATTCTGCAACACTATCACCTTGTCTAAGAGATTTTGGATCAATGTGACATCAACCTTCAGAAGATAGATAGAAAAAGAGAACTTAACTGATCCATTTGCTAAAGCCTTAGAATGAAGGAGTTCGATGAACTTAAGTGAAAGATAGGCATTTGATATTATTCTGATTGGCTTTAGTCCAAGTGGAAGTTATTAGAAAATGCATCCTTATTAGCGCATCATCATGGCATCACCTAGCTCTAATACCATATTGCGGAAATCCCTAATCTTTATCATGGACCTAAGAAGATCTTTGACATTCTCTAAGGGTAGCAAACCATCGATCCATCAATTTAGATCTACGATAGGGTGCCTCCCTCCTTGGACTTGAAGGAGGCACCCCTCTTGGGGTGGCAACTCTAGAGAGAAGAGAGAAGAGAGATTGAAGGAGAAAAGATCTACATTCCAATCCATGTTCTAAAATCCTAATATATCCTATGTATTTATACATAGATATTAGATCGAACCAAAAACTCTCCTGGCTAAACCCAATATATGAAAGCACTCATTGAGCTCATGTACACCCATGTCACCTATGCTCTCATCCCCTGGATCTAAATTTGACCCATACATGTGTTAGCCACCTTAAGACCTCGGGCCTTTAGACTCAAACAAAAAACTCCATCTAGTTCTATTCACCATCATCGAGCCAGCTCTGTCAGGAGATGAGATAGCTCGATTGCATATCGCCCAAATCCTATCTTTTGTCTGCTTGAGATAGTCGGTTCGACTGCACCCCAAGTCAACTCGATCTCAATCCGAGCTAACTCGACTATGTATTCGAGCTAGCCCGCCTGTGTGTCAGCCCCTTGTCTTGGCTAATTCTTCTCTTAACTTTGGTTTTTTGCTCCATCTTGTATCCCAGATCTTCGGAGTACCTAACAAGCCTCCTCAAGGTCCTTACACCTAAACCTTAAGTCCATGTAAGGCTACACACCGCTTTCATCCTAGGACAACTCCTATCCTAGCCCTAGGATCATACCCATTCTAGTCTTCCTGGGCCAACATCCTGGATCCTCCTATGGCCTCCCAAGGCTTGGGAGCACCACACCAGATCCTACAATCTCCACCTTGGTGTGCCCAAGCCTTGGCACACCTGACAATATTCTCCTGCATGATCCCACTATCGATGCATGCCTTGATAGCTACTTACGCACACCTTGCCACTGCCATCTTTCTTCAACTACTAAGCTCCTTTTGAGGCCTTTGGGATGATCGCTTCTACCACTGAAAACCTTGGCTTTCACCTATGCACCATCCTAAAAATTATAGGAATCCTTCTACTTGGCAGCTGCATCAATTATCCTGGACTTTTCTTGAGATCTCGCAGCATTTCTATACCAGCACTCGCTGCATGTTCTAACACGATCTCCTTAGAACTTCATCAGTCTTTCCTACACGTGCTGCTTTACCTAGAATGGTGCATCTCTGACATTAGTGCTAGAATATTGGTCCTCCTATACTCCTCCATTCTGAACTCATGTCACATCTCCATCGATGAATCCATCTTTGCCCGATGTTCTACCTGAAACCAAAGTCCATCTGATGTCGCAGAAGATCCTAACTCTGTTACTGAGTTTCTTAAGGCCAACCACTCAATGCTGCACTGCTGAGCCTACTGCTACACCTCAAATACAGTCACTACTCCTTCAAACCCTCCACACTCCGTGCACCCATCCAAAACTATCTCAAATACATTGCATCCTACAAGCTCCTTAAAAACCACCAAGAGCTCATCCGACTCTTCACTTTCAACAACTGAATCCTAGAAAATTCCATCCTAGCCTTCTCCTCTTCTACCCCTACACCAGCCATTGCTTCAGTTGCACCCAAAGAAAGTACAACTCAAATCCTGCCCTAGGCTCAGATCCACATATATCATCCTGAGGCTCTTGAGACTCTTTGGCTCTTCCTAAGACCTGCTCTCGATCTTCCTGAGATGCCTCCTGACACTCTCCATTGAGATACCTTCCTCGACTGCTACACGATCGAGCCTCTCTCAACCTTGTGCCTCCATAAAAGTACTACTGCAGCACTCCAACACTTCCTACCTCATCTCAATACCATCTTCTTATAGGTATTTGGATCCTCTCTTGCTGTACACAAACCATCCTCCATCTGAACTATGATTCTTTCTGGTGCTCCTACAGAATAAACCTGATCTAAGATCAACCATCCAGCACTGACCTGCTGGACCTCCATAGATCATCCATCTTCATCACCTCCAAGGCTTTGCAAATCCATGCTTTAGTCAAACTATTAAATGCATCTCCGACTATTTCTTCCATCTTCCTGCAATCGAAGGACATATAGTCACTTCTTCAGCTTTTCTTCGACCATTACCTCTTGGAAAACCTCTCTTCATCCATCAAACAGCCCACACTGCCCATCTTTCTAGAGAACCATGTCACCCATCATACACCCTAGTGTCTCCAACAAAGATCGATTAGAAAATCATGCACCTAAACCTTCCATCCTAAGAAAAATTCTTTTTGTTAATCCTCTCAGCCTCCACCTTCAACCCACTACTCTCGGTTGGCCAAACTACAGCAATAACAAAGATAAATCCAAGACATACCATGGAATACTTGTGCAGATTTCTAATTTCTTCCTATATGACTTCTCCTTTGCTTCCACGCACCAACCTGGCTATGTTACTAAATGTTGGTGCATCACCATGGCATCACCTGGCTTTGATACCATATTGCGTGAACTCCTGATCTTTAGCATGGACCTAAGGACATCTTTGACATTCTTTAAGGACAGTAAATCACCGATCTACTAATACAGATCTTTTCTTCCTCAATCTCTCTTCTCTCTTTTCTCTAGAGTTGCTGCCCTAAGGGGGGCACCTCCCTCAAGTCCAAGGAGGAAGGTCCCCCATCACAGATCTAAATTCATGGATCAATAGTTTGCTATCCTTAGAGAATGTCAAAGATCTCCTCAGGTCCATGCTAAAGATTAGAAGTTTTCGCAACATGATATCAAAACTAGGTGATGCCATGGTGATGCGCCAATAGTCCTAAAGCCAATCATTAAAGTTATAGATAATTGAAATTAGTATATAAATTATTAAATAATAATAGTTATTTGATTTATTCATTATAAGAGGTCTATGTTTCTTAAATGAACTTCTTTATTATGATGAAGTTCTTAGAACTACAATTAATCGATAAAGGAGAATTTATCGAATGGTTCTTAAATTTGTTCACGATCAAATGATAAGTTATTAACTAGAATGATAACTTATCAAGTATAGATCATTGTATATCATATGCATTGATTATCCTCATAACCAAGTGGTGTAGAGATATTAGTATGGCATCCAGGCAAAATATTAGAGTACATCTATATTAAACATGATCAATATAGCACTCTATTATCAAGAGTAGCTAGTTAAGACTTATAGGTATACGTATCCCTCCGACCTGAGAACACCATGATGACTTGCAAGCATCTTACTATACTTTAGTGCCAGACTATCTGTATTTCTAATATAGCAATAAAAGATTTCTGGATACAGTCAAGTACTTATAGAATTGATGTATGAGTCAAGATGGGATTAACCACTTCTGATTAACTTCAGGAGCAAATGTCTCATAGTATTTCAATTTAGCAAAATCTAGGCCTAGGTAATCCTCGTGAGGAGTCACGGGATTTGCAAATATTGAAATACAATATGGATGACTTGTATAAGTGTTGACAGCATGTGTGAGTCCTAGGACTAGGATTGGTTTGGTCCTAGAATGGAGATTCAGCCTCCATGGGCCTAAGGCCTAAAGAATTTGGGTCTCAAAGGGGCTAATTCATGTATGGACCAGATTTTGATCCATGGGATTGAGTTCATGATTAGACTATTGGTGTACATGGATTTCGATGAGTGCATTCAAACTGGGTTAATTAGCCTAGAAAGTTTTTTATGGATTGAATTTTTGGTTCATGTATAGGTATGAATATACATGTATATTGTAAACCCTAGGCATGAGAAGAGAAGATATCAATCGAGCCATTTTCTCCCACATCTCTCTCTCTCTTTGATCTTTCACACATTAAGGTGCCCTAGGAACCGCGCCTTCAAGCATGGAGGAAGGAAGTATGCCCTACTCTTCCTTCAACCTCAACAAGATGTCAAGGGATCCTGCATAATAATTGGTATCAAAGCCATCTTGATGAGGAGGCATGAAGTGAAGAAAATATCAAGATCCAGCACAAGAAGAGGAGCAAGATTCAGATTCAACAAAAAAAATTGCACTTAGGGTGCTGGCAAGGGCCCCTTTCTTCCTCCTGATTGGCGGTCGACAATTGACCGTCGATCCCAGGCACTAGCGGTTAATCTGGTGATTGGCCATCGATCCCGACATCTAGTAGCCAATTCTGACAATCAAGTGGGCAAGCACAGCATGCGGAGGTGTTTCTATAGGCGGGCGATCCAGTGGTGATTGCATGTAGGATGGTCGAGATTCGGAGGGGGCAGGCAGTCTTCTTCTCCAAAAATGTTGCAGATGGTGACGGCATCGACTCCAATGGTGGTGCACAAGAAATGATGCATGCATGCGAGCAGAGGCGACCAAGTCAACAGTGATGGCTAGTGGAACACGGTCGGCAGGCGCGCATGCAACGAGAGCCAGTCGGGGAGGTGGTAGGAGCAAGGGAGATTGGTCGAATCTTCCCCTTTTGGCGAAGTTGCATAGGCGATGGGATCCGATGGCAGTGACATGCCATAAAGGCATCAGATCCGATGACGATGACGTGCGTGCATAGTAGAAGCTTTGGGAGCCAACCAAGGAGCATCGATTCGGTCGTGGCGCATCCAGATCCAGCGATAGTCACATGGGCAAAGGTCAGCACTGATATTCTACGGGTTTGGTTTAGACACAACGAAATGGGAAGAGAAGGCCAAGGAATTTGGAAGGTTCCAAGAGCCACAGTGGTGATTCGACGATGGTGGCACTCAAATCTAATAGTCGTGTGGCCATAGATTGGTCGACAGCATTCCATGGAGGCAGTAGCGGTCCGATTCTATATTTTTGGATGGAATGAAGATGAAGAAGCCAGTAGTCTAGAAGGCTCCAAGAGAGGAAAAAAAAGAAGGAAAAACCAAGGACTAGGAGTTTGTTTTTTTTTTATTTTTCTTTTCTCTCTTGTTTGCGGCTGTTCCCCTAGTTGCAACTTCACATGGTGTTAAAAAAAATTATGAAGGCTAAGCTATTGGTGATTTTATTTGGCGTGTTAGAAGAGAGGTACTCAAGGGCTCAGAGTCAAGGTGGAGCTAAAGAAACAACTATTCAATCTACTGGAAGACTAAAAAAATAGTTGAGGTGCATTCAGTAGTGCGATCGGTTAGAACCTTAGGATGATGGACATGGTTGATCAATGGAGAGTCACAGTAGATTTGGAAGGGGCAAGCGATCTTCTTCTTCGAAAATGTTGTAGATGGCGGTGGCATCGACTCCGATGGTGGTGCATGGGTAATGGTGCATGCATGCAAGCAGAGGCGACCAAGCCTATGGTGGTGGCTGGTGGAATGTGAGTGGCAGGTGCACATGCAGCGAGAGCCAGCTAGGGAGGTAGTAGGAGTAGGGGAGATTGATCAGATCCTCCCCTTCTGGTGAAGTAGCATAGGAGATGGGATCCGATGGCGGTGATGTGCCATAGAGGCATTGGATCTGGTGGCGATGACGTGCGTGCATAGTGAAAGCTTCGAGAGCTAGCTAGGGAGCACCAATCCGATGGTGGTGCACCTAATTCCAACGATGATCGCACAGGCAACAGCACCAGCATTCTACATGTTTTGGTTTGGATGCAACAAAGATGGGAAGAGAAAGTCGAGGAATCTGGAAGGTTCCAAGAGCTATAGTGGTGATTCGATGGTGGTGGTGCCCGGATCCGACGGTCGCCCAGGCATAGATCGATCAGCGGCATTCCATGGAGGCAATAGTGGTCTGGTTCTATTTTTTTTTGGATGGAACAAAGACGAAGAAGTCGAGAGTCTGGAAGGTTCCAGGAGAAAGAAAGAAAAAAAGAAGGAAAACCAGGGACCAGGAGTTTGTTTTTTTTTATTTTTCTTTTCTCTCTTAATAGCGGCTGTTCTCCTAGTTGCGACTTTGCATGGTGTTGAAAAAAATTACGAAGGCTGAGCTGCTGGTGATTTTGTTTGGTGTATTAGAAGAGAGGTACTTAAGGGCTCGGAGTCAAGGTGGAGCTGAAGAAATAACTATTCAGTCTGCTAGAAGGCTAGGAAAGTAGTTGGGGTGCATTCTGTTAGATATGAGTATCCTAGAAGCCAGAATTGACTGACACTTGTAATACACTTCTAAGGGCAAAATTCTAATTTTGACTATAAATAATAAAATGAATTATTTTCTATCACATAAGTGTATTTAGTGTCTATGATATATCCCTTAAGTTAGTGGTAATGATAATTCATATTTTCAAGAGTTGAAAATTTATGACATGAATTTTCATTTATTAACTCATAAAATGCTCCTGACCGTAGGATCATCATGAGGATGGTGATTGATCCAAAATGTTAGTGTACAATCGCTTCTTTATAGTAGATGAGTCTTGAATCTATGGTGTGGAGACATCGGAGCGAGAGTATAGGTACTCGTTAGAGAACGAGGGCACTGAGCGTAACCACCTCGAGTAGTCATAAGGAAGTCTATCTTCTCATCGATGACTGGCTCGATGCTGCAGTGGTGTGTTTGGTTCTTTGACCTGAGGTGCATCGGTAGTTCACCTTGAGGGTGTTATAGTTTGACTACACCATGACTTGATCTCCTAGCCATTCGGAACCCTGAGGTGTATGTTGGCTATAGCATGTTCATTGTAGGAATTGGATTGCACCAAGATGGAATCTATCTACCTCGGTGTATGAGGAGCAGCCCTATGATGATCATGAGAATCAAGTCCATAAGCCCATGGCCATGGCAGAGAGTGAAATAATAGAAAGAGTTTCTATTAAGATTTTCACATCGGACTTGAATCGAATGATTAAATCATATGATAGAAATTAGGGTTTGACGAGTTCACCTTAACCCTAATCTGATCGGGCTCAAGATAGAAGAACTTAATCACACAAGTAGCTGCATTGAGAGGTTCATTTTCAATTTTGATGGGTTGCCACCATATGCTGCTAGGTGTCACTGGTGGATTTTGGGAGCAATTAGAATGATTTAGATGATCGATCATTCTAAGTTGTCTGAATCAGAAGAGTTCTGATCCATCGAAAGGAGTTTCGATGATGTCGATGATGGAGATCATGACATATCCCATTACCATACAGAACTGAACCTAACTGGGTCACACAAACAAGAATTTAGATATGGATATCATCAATTGGACTAACCTAGTTCAATTGATTTGAATTAGATTCAATTAGGTTCAAGAAAATCGTGCTAGCACATGATTGAGCCTAATGTTCTCCTTTAATTATCATTAAAGTTTATCTCGAACTGAGCCAAGTGTGTCTTGTGCTCACTTAGATACCTTTACTTGGTCTGACTGAGAGCTTGTCCAGGTCAAGAAAAGGGTTGTCTTAATTTATGAGATGAATTTGAAGACAATACCTACCATTTTTCGTCACCTGCTAAATCCTTGTACTTTCGGATATTTGGTCAAACATGTTGACCTTTGATCACTTAGGACATCTGCCCATGTGTCATGCACTTATTGGAGAGTAGATAGGGGCTTGGACCAATCCTCCTACTAAAAATTAAAAAGGATGAGGGGTGCACGCCTAGGGATGGCGTGCTCCCATGGATAGAGGACGCTGGAGTCCCATATGGATGGGACTCCAGGTTGCTTCGTTGGATTTCAAACCTAGGTGGTGCCAAAGACTTATTTTTCGATCAATCTTGGTGCCATCTAAGGACTGATTAACCAGTCTTAGACGCCACTCATCTAGGATGAGATCTGATGGATCTCTCATCCCACCAATCAGAATTTAGATCTAATTAAATGAAAAGGTCATAATCGTGATTGGCTAGGGTGATATGCAACACTGCATGGTGCAGCAGAGGTCTATAAATAGACCCTGTCTGCGCCCAAGATTTCAAGAAACTTGAACTAAGCCACATGCCCCAAGGCTGCCCCTCTTCCTTCTCCATGCCACCATCTAGCCCTCTTCCTCCTCTCCACGCCCAAAGAAAGTTGGGTTTAGGCTTCTGATTAGGTGCGAGTCAAAGCAAGAGAAAGGCTGATAGGAAAAAGGAAAGAAGGCAGCACTGCTGCAGAGACGACAAGTGATCTTCAGAAGGTGTTTTTTGAAGATCCTTCCAAAATCAGATCTAAGATCTAATTTTTAGAAGAAAAAAAAAGAGAAAGGAGAAGATCTCCAGATTCTAGCCTGAGTGGATACCGGTAGAAGGGCAAGGCGCTTGCGTGGCTAGATCCCAGAACCTCAGAGCTTCCATCAGGATCATCACATGGGTAATCAGATTATCTTCCAAGATCAAGATAAAAATTAAATTCAAAATTTAATTTAGTTTTAATTTTTTTAATTATCATATTATAAATTAGATCTAATAAAGTGTCAGACCTGATCTAGATCTAAGAGAAGAATTTTTTGAAATATGCTCTCTTCGATCCAATCAGATCTGAACGAATCTGACCCAAAAAAATCAAGATTTTTCCCTTCAACTGGTATCATAGCCAAGTTCCAGGTTCTTATAATTTTTTTTTTTTAGAATTTGATTTAATGATAATTGATAATTAGATAATTTTAGATATCACATGAAGATGTGATTAGATCTAAAATTAGAAAATTAAAAAATTAAAATAAATTAAATAATTTAGATCTAATATGTATGAAGATGCATGACTAGTTACTAGGAATAGAATTATTCTATGTGTATAGTCTAGTTTGATCATAATTTAATTGTTTGATTAAAAATAATTTTTAGATCTTATTTATTTTTATTTTTTGAATATTATAAATATTATAATCAAGATCTTAAAAATAGAAAATAAAGTTATTAAAATTTAATTATTCATATGAGATATGATAAATGCATGTTTAGACTAGTTGTAGAATAGTTCTACATAATTAGGTCTAGATTAGATTTTAATTTGATATGATCAATTTAAATTTAATTTTTTAGATGATTATGAGATAATTTAGATCTTGAAAAACATATGCATGATATGATACATGTGATATGTATGCAAAATATGTTTATAGTTAGAATCTAATTTTTATATATGAGATATATGATGTAGATCTTAACTTTAATTTTTGTAGATTAGTTCATATTTCTTGATTAAGGCATTCCCCTTGGCCATCTGGTCATAAGAACAAAGTAGGATTTAAATGACCCTCTCCTTTCCATTCGATGGGGTGTTCTTATGATGTGTAGGGGTGCTGCGCGTTCATCCTTAATCAGAAAATCTGAAAACTTACTTTTCTGCAAAACCCTAGATCTTGAAACCCTAGGATCTTTTTACATGATTTGTTTTATGAACCCTAACTTAATTAAAAATTAAGTCTATGAAATATCAATTAGATCTAAAATTGAGAATTTTAGATCTAAGACATATTCATAAATCTGGGTTCGAGCTTGGATAGCTCAATTAGGTCTAGTAGTTGATCAAACCTAATCAAGAGTTGGTTAGATGGGATCAACAATGCTTAAATTGACCAACCTAATAGGATTAAGTCTGGATCAGGATCAAGTTGAATGTGATCAATCAAGCTAAGACCTAATTAAGCTTAGTGGTTAGAGTCTGGATTGTAGGCTAACCCAATTGATTCTATCTCAACAATTTGGTGTCTAAGGTAAGTTTGGCAGATACGACCGGCTGATTTTTAATTGGGAGCTACTCGACTCGAATGCATTCTTGTCGAGTTAATGGCATATCCCTTCCACCAGTCTCACTTACCTGGTCATGTTTGTTGACTCAGTTCTGATCTGAGGTGGTCAATAATCCGAGCTAACCCATGCAACTAGGTTAGTCATAATAGTTATTATAACTATGTCAAGTCTAGTTCAATGAGACTCAAATCAAATCTTCCTAAGAAAAGATTAAGTCAAAGGTCTTCCACCATTGTAGATGTGCGGGCTTTTTCCAGGATTGATTATTCTCGGTTGGTTATAGTGGCTCAGTTGCACCAAAAAGATGCAACCATATCTATTAGGCATTGGATGCTACAGGCTGGAGGATGAATTGGACTCAATATTTTGGATACGGTGAGAGACTCAATTAGAAATCCAGTCTATGCAAATAGTGGATCTGACTTAACTAAGGAGTGGATCAATATTCTGGACATGGTGAGATTCATGAATTAGAGACCAAATTTGGGTGCACCATGATTAGAGAATCATTGAACAAGAGTTGTTCATTCATTAGCTAACCCATCACCAATAACTGTTAGGTGAGGTGATGAGTAAGTCGGTGGGACCGCACCACCCACTAAAAATCAATAATCATAGAGATTTTTGCATCTCTACAGAGAAAGTATAGGAATCCAAGAAAATAGTGGGAGTTAATTTATTTAAAAATAAAATTCTTAAATAAATTGGTTAAGTCTTAATTACAATATCTAACTAGAAACTTTGACTCTCTACAAAAAAATGTCTACATCCAACCCACTAGCACGAATCCTGGACACCCATAGACTGACCGAACTAAATTACAAGGATTGGCTCTAGAACTTCAAAATTATTTTGGGTTCTGAGAAGTTAACTCATGTATTGGATCAGTACCCTCCCATCTTACCAGCTTGTCCATCCGCTGAATAAAGAGCATCTCTGGATAAGTGGACTGACGAAGATAATAAGGTCAGATACTACATGTTGGGCTCGATATCTAATGAGCTTCAGCACCAACATGAAGATATCAGAATTGCTCGCCAAATATTGGCTCACCTACAGAAGATGTTTGGTGAACAGAGTCGTGCAGCTAAGTATCAATCACTAAACGACTATTCAAGGCTAAGATGCACGATGGGCGGTCAGTCTAAGATCATTATCTGATGATGATCAAGGACTTGGAAGAGCTTGAAAAGCTTAGAGTGAGGTTGGACTTGGATTTGTAGAATGATATAATTCTGCAATCCTTGATTGATGCATTTGGGCAGTTCATTATGAACTACCATATGCATAAACTTCAAAACTCTTTGGCCGAACTTATGAACATGCTGGTTACCGCTGAGCTTTCCATGAAAGGTTCTAAAGGCTCAGTGCTTGCTATGGAACGGACTTCTTTCAAGAGAAAGTCTTTTGGAAAGAAGAAATCTGTGAAAAAGCAAAAGATGGAAGGAGGAAAAAAGAAAAAGGCAGAGCCGAAGAAGAAGGCCACTGACAAAGGAAAGTATTTTCATTGCAACAATGATGGCCACTGGAAGCAAAACTATCCTACTTACCTGGCCACCCTAAAGAAGAAGGAGGCAAGTCCTTCTGAAGGTATGCTCGTTATTGAGTCTAACCTTACAGTTTCTTCTGCATCCAGTTGGGTGCTTGACTCTGGTTCTAGTGCTCACTTGTGCACTTCTATGCAGGGTCTTGAGGATAGCAGGAGATTGAGGAATGGTGAGATGATCCTACGAGTCGAAAATGGAGCAAGGATTGCTACCGTGGCCATGGAAACATACCCTCTTCGACTACCATTTGGTTTAGACTTAGTATTAAAAGATTATTATTACGTGCCTACAACAAGCAAGAATTTGATTTCTATTTCTTGCCTTGCATTAGAAGGCTATGTAATTAGTTTTCTTAAGGACCATTGTAATATTCTTCATGAAAAAAATAAAATTGCAAATGATTTTCTTATTAACGGTCTTTATCGGTTACATGTTGATGTATCTATTTTTAACTTCAAGCAAAATGTAAATGCCATAAAATCAAAATATCCTAGGGATAGTCCTAATGATAGGTATCTATGGTACCTAAGATTAGGTCATATAACAGAAGATAGGATTAACAAATTGGAGAAAATTGGGCTATTGAGTCCATTGACTTTCGTGTCATATCCAATTTATGAATCCTGTCTTCATGGCAAGATGACCAAGCTCCCTTTTATAGGACATGAGGAAAGGGCCACGGATCTTCTTGCCCTAATACATACAGATGTGTGCGGCCCATTTGATGTGCCGGCTAAAGGCAACTAAGTCTACTTCATGACTTTTACCGATGATTTATCAAGGTATGGGTATGTGTATCTTATGAGACATAAGTCTGAAGTGTTTGAAAAGTTCAAAGAATTCAGACATGAAGTAGAAAAGCAAATTGGAAAACCCATTAAGATTCTTCGATCAGATCGAGGAGGTGAATACCTTAGTCGAGAATTCTTGGACTATCTCAAAAAAAATGGCATAGTCTCTCAATGGACTCCACCAGGAACACCTTAACTCAACGGGGTTTCAGAACGAAGGAACCGAACCCTATTAGATATGGTTCGATCCATGATGAGCTTTACAGACCTTCTTGATTTTTTTTGGGGATACTATTTATTAACTGTAATTTACTTACTAAACAGAGTTCCTTCTAAAACTGTTCCTACCACACCGTATGAGATATGGCATGGTAAGAAACCAAGTCTGAGTCATCTCAGAATTTGGGATTGTCTGGCTCATGTCAAAAGACAACAAGCAGACAAGTTAGACTTTAGGTCCTTTAGAGCTCGATTCATAGGATATCCTAAAAAGTCATTAGGATATTATTTCTACATTCCAAAAGATCATATTATGATTGTGAGTCGACATGCCATTTTTCTTGAAAAGTAGTTTATTCAAGATAGTGGCATTGGAAAGCAGACCAAGCTCGATGAGAAAGTCTCACAAGAGCAATGAGCTACGGACCAAATGAAACCAAATCAGGTTAAGCCAATTTATACACTACCTCCTCCACCTCGTAGATCGGAAAGGATTTTCCGTCCTCCTGAAAGGTATTAGGTACTATTTCAAAAGATGTAGAGAAAATGTTCCTCATAGGTAATGGGGTTCATGCTGATGATCCCAAAACCTATAATGAGACGATATCAAATATCGACTCTGAGAAATGGTCAGAGGCAATGAAGTCAGAAATTGACTCGATGCACTCAAACCAAGTTTAGACCTTGGTAGATCCACCAGAAGGTATAGTACCTATTGGATGTAAATGGATCTTCAAGAGAAAGATTGGTGCAGATGGGAATGTGGAGACATTCAAGGCTAGATTGGTGGCAAAAGATTATAGTCAATGCGAAGGCATAGACTATCAAGAGAGTCAACTCCACAGACAATGTGGCAGACCCACTTATAAAGCCATTGGGCCAGCAGAAGATCGAAGCCCACCTTGAGAAGATGGGACTTAGATTTGTAGCCAATTGGCTTTAGGTCAAGTGAGAGTTTGTTAGATATGAGTACCCTAGAAACCAGAATTGGCTGACACTTGTAATACACTTCTAAGGACAAAATTATAATTTTGACTATAAATAATAAAATGGATTATTTTCTATCACATAAGTGTATTTAGTGTCTATGATACATCCCTTGAGTTAGTGGTAATGATAATTCATATTTTCAAGAGTTGAAAATTTATGACATGAATATTCATTTATTAACTCATAAAATGCTCCTGACCGTAGGATCATCTTGAGGATGGTGATTGATCCGAAATGTTAGTGTACAATCGCTTCTTTATAGTAGATGAGTCTTGAATCTATGGTGTGGAGACATCGGAGCAAGAGTACAGGTACTCGTTAGAGAACGAGGACACTGAATGTAACCACCTCGAGTAGTCATAAGGAAGTCTGCCTTGTCATCGATGACTGACTCAATGCTGCAGTGGCGTGTCTGGTTCTTTGACCTGAGGTGCATCGGTAGTTCACCTTGAGGGTGTTATAGTTTGACTACACCATGACTTGATCTCCTAGCCATTCGGAACCCTGAGGTGTATGTTGGCTATAGCATGTTCATTGTAGGAATTGGATTGCACCAAGATGGAATCTATCTACCTCGGTGGATGAGGAGCAGCCCTATGATGATCATGAGAATCAAGTCCATAAGCCCATGGCCATGGCAGAGAGTAAAATAATAGAAAGAGTTTCTATTAAGATTTTCACATCGGACTTGAATCGAATGATTAAATCATATGATAAAAATTAGGATTTGACGAGTTCACCTTAACCCTAATCTAATCAGGGCTCAAGATAGAAGAACTTAATCACACAAGTAGCTACACCGAGAGGTTCATTTTCAATTTTGATGGGTTGCCACCATATGCTGCTAGGTGTCACTGGTGGATTTTGGGAGCAATTAGAATGATTTAGATAATCGATCATTCTAAGTTGTCTGAATTAGAAAAGTTCTGATCCATCGAAAGGAGTTTCGATGATGTCGATGATGGAGATCATGACATATCCCATTACCATACAGAACTAAATTAACTAGATCACACAAATAAGGGTTTGGATCTGGATATCATCAATTGGACTAATCCAGTTCAATTGATTTGAATAAGATTCAATTAGGTTCAAGAAAATCGTGCTAGCACATGATTGAGCCTAACATTCTTCTTTTTCTATCTTAAAAGTTATCTCGACTGAGTCAAATGAGTTTGTGCTCACTCAGGTACCTTTACCTGGTCTGACTGGAGCTTGTCCAAGTCAGAAAAGGATTGCCTTAATTTATGAGATAAATTTAAGACAACACCTATAATTTTTTGTCACCTGCTAATTCTTGTACTTTGACTTGGTCAAACGTTGACCTTTGACCCTTGGACATCTGTCCATATGTCATGCACTTATTGGAGAGTAGATAGAGGCTTGTCCCCTCTCTAAAAATTGGAAAGAAGGGGGCGCACGCCTAGGATGGCGTGCGGTCATGGATAGGGATGCTGGAGTTCCATACGGATGGGACTCCAGGTTGCTTGTTGGATTCAAACTAGGTGACCCTCATCTATAGACTTTGACCAGTCTTAGCTGCTACCTTAGGATGAATCCGCGGGTCTCTCATCCCACCAATCAGATTTAGATCTGATTGAATGAAGCAACGCGATTGGCCGGGGTGATGCAGCACTGCATGGCACAGCAGAGTCTATAAATAGACCCTGTCTGCACCCACTTTCAAAAAGTTGATCTAAGCCATGCCCCAAGGCTACCCCTCTCCCTTCTCCATGCCACCATCTGGCCCTCTCCCTCCTCTCCATGGCCACGAAAGTTGGGTTCTTCTGATTAGTGCGAGTCAAATAAGAAAGGCTGACGAAAAAAGAAGAAGGCAGCACTGCTACAGAGATGATGGGTGATCTTCAGAAGGTGTTTTGAAGATCCTCTAAATCAAATCCAGATCTATTTTTTGAAGAAAATAAAGAGAAGAAGAAGATCTCTAGATCCAGCTCGAGTGGATATCGATAGAGGCCAGGCACTTGTGTGGCTAGATCTAGAACCTCAGAGCTTCCACAAGATCATCAACAGGTAATTAGATTACCCAAGATCAAGATAAAAATTAATTCAAAATTAATTTAGTTTTAATTTTCTTAATTATCAAATTATAAATCAAATATGAAAAGTGTCAAATCTAATCTAGATCTGAGAGGAGAATTTTTTGAAATATGCCTCTCGATCCAATCAGATCTGAACGAATCTAATTCGAGAAATCAGGATTTCCCTTCACATTCAGCGGTACGTCTGATTGGAGCCTTGGGGTGATGAAGATGGTTGATCCATGGAGAGTTACAGCAAATTTAGAGAAGGTGGAAGTTCTTGGCAGTTTTAGAGGTGCCCACAAGGTTGCAGAGTATCCGAGATGGGAGCAATAATGATGGAGTTCCAGTAGGTCAAAGCTGGGTGGTCGACCTTAGATCAGGTTTCTTCTACATGAGAATCAAAAAGAGTCATGATTTAGGTGGAGGATGGGTTGTGTGCAGCTAGAGAAGATCTGGATACCTATGAGAAGGCAGTGTTGAGTTTCGAGACAAGATAAGTGGGTCTGAGCTCTGGATAGGGTTTGAGCTATGGTTCCCCCAAGTGAAACTAATGCGATGGTTGGTATAGTGGTAAAAGAGGATGTAGTGCTAGGATGAAATTTTCTAAGGTTCAGTCGCTGAGTTAAAGAAGTTGAATGAGCTCTTGTGTATTTTGGAGAAGCCTGTAGGATGCAATGTATCCGAGATGACTTTGGTGGGGTCCATGAAGTGCGGAGGATCCGAAGGAGTAGCGATAGTGTTTGAGGTGCAGCGGTAGGCTTAGTAATACAGCATTAAGTGGTTGGCCTCGGATGACTTGATTATAGAGTTAGATTCTTCTATAGCATCATGTGGACTTTGGTTTCAGATGGAGCATCGGACAGAGGTAGCTTCACTGATGGAGAGGAATTTGACATGAGTTCAGAGTAGAGAGGTACAGCGAGAGGATCTATATCCCAGCACCAGCACCAGAGATGCACAGTTTCAGGTAGAGCAGCATGTGTAGGTGGATAAGTATTTATTCTAAGGAGACTGTATCAGGGTATGCAACAAGTGTCCATACAGGAATGCTGTGGGTTCTCCAAAAAAATCCAGAAAAGTGACACAGCTTCCAAGCAGAAGGGGTCCTACAAAATCCAAGATGGTGCCAAAGAGCAAGCACAGGTCTTTAGCTATGGAGGCGGTCATCCAAAGATCTCTAAGGGTGCATAGTAGCTGTAGAGGATTGGTAGAGGTGTTAGAGTTTGCATAGGGAGCTATCTGAGTGCACTATAGAGCATAAGTTGATATTGCAGCCATAGGGTCAGAGCAGGAGGACATCAGTTCGAGGCTAAGAAGTGTGGAAGAGCATGAGTCTCAGGGGTTGTGGAGCATAGATCAGTGTTACAGCTAAGGAGACAAGGTGGCTTCAAGGGGACAGTGTCAGCTATGGAGGCAGCAGGATGGTGCAGATGCTTCACGTAGGGTTTGCCAAGGCTTAGGGACACCAAGGTAGAAATTGTTAGGATTAGTGGTGCTTCCAAGCCTTGGGAGGCCATAAGAGGAGTTAGGATGTTGGCTCTAAAAGACTAGGATAGATGTAGTCCTAAAGCTAGGACCGATTTGGTTCTAGGGTAGAGGTTCAGTCCTCCACGATCATGAGACCCTAGTTTGTAGGTCTCATGGGGGCTAATTAGAGTTTGAATCAGATTTGGGTCCATGGGGTTGAGTGCTTGATCAGACAATGGGTGTATATGGATTTGGGTGAGTGCATTTGGACAGGGTTAGCCTAGGAAGTTTTTTACGGGTTGGGTTTCGATCCATGTATAGGTATAAATATACATGTATATTGTAAAACCTAGGTATGATGAGAAAAAGATATCAATAGAGTTGTTTCTCTCCTACATCTCTCTCTCTAGTCTTTCACACACCAAGATGCCCTAAGAGGCGCACCTCCAAGCATGGAGGAAGGAGGCATGCCCCACTCTTCCTTCAGTCTCAACAACGTCAAGGGATCCTATACAACACTTTGTGGAGCTGGTGATCCTTCTCAAAGTTCTAAAGCATCCCAGCAACCCATGATAACTGACTTCAGGCTTTGTCATTCTATAATGAGTGAGGAAAGGGAGGTAGGACTTGGGCTGCGAGTTCAGAATAGCATCTTTCCCTAGCTATAAGTGCAAGGAAAAGTCGAGCTTGCTCAATTGCTCAATTAACTCGATCATATACGATACATGATCAGTGACTGAAGCTGCATCCCTCATTCTGGTGTTGAAGATGGCACCACTAGTTTTGTACCTTTAAACATCATCAAGTATGCTAAAAGACTTGTTCAACATTTGAAACATGTCTTCTAGTTGAGCTGACTTGAACCTGTGACTGAACTCATCACTCATAGCTGCCAGCATTATGCAACGCACCATGGTTTAGTCACCAAGCCATTCTGATAAGTATCTCTAACTGTCCCACGTGCATTTAAGGCTAGCTCCTCAGGTGCTGGATCTATCAGAACATACAAGATACATTCATGCTCAAAAACAATTTTCAACTTTCAATACCAACTACCAAAGTTGAATCCCACCAACTTATCATTATCCAATAATGATCGAAGCGACAGGATAGTGACCATAACTGCACAAAGAAAAATTAAGACCTAATTAGTATGATTTATTAAATCTAAAGATTTGGACTTTAATTAAAAGATTCTTCCACTATTTTATTCGAATTGATAGCCTCTACCTCCAATTTAAGGAATTACCCTAATTCCTTAGTGGGTACAAGAATCCACAAAGACTGCATACAAGTCCAACTTTGGTCGGTAAATCTATATACATCTAAGGCTAGGATCATAATCAATTATTTCTCTAAACAACTTCTAGTAATTAGAATTTTGCCCCAGTCCCTAATCAGTAGGCTTTGGCCTCTACTGAAAAGGTCCGGTTAGGTTCAATCATTAACATGACCATAATTGGTCCATTTAACCAATGAATGATTAAGTTCAACTTTGGTTGGTCAATCCAACCATCATTTAAAGAGACACGACCAAGAAATTATATTATAAATGATAATTTCATTTGCCGATAAGTACCAAGCCTTTGGGCCTTCAATGATTATCGAACTAATGGGCCAATTATCACTCAACTTAATAGAAAGCTATGATCTAGTTATCATTATAACTATTACATTTTTAAAAATTTAATAATTTTAAAAAATTTGATTAATTTGTTTTAAGAGAAGTGAGTCAGATGAACCAGCTAATCATGATTCTCCTACTGACTTTACCAAATTAGATTAGGAGAGATGGGAGATCATAAGTAGGTTGGTCTAGGAGCACCTAAATTAGTCATACTGATTTACCTAGCTGACATAAATCAGCTCAAATTATTAATTGATCTAATCAAAATATAACTTTATCGAGAAGGCTAGGTAAGTGAGATTGGTAGGAGGGATATGCCATTAACTCATCAAAAATTGAATTAGTATGAGTAGCTCTCAATTAAAGACTACTGGTCTAAACTGCCAGACTTACCTTAGATACTAAATAGTTAATTAGTTTCAATTGGATCAACCTAATAGTTTGGGCTAGACTGCTTAGCCAAGAATTAAGTCCATTTTGGCTCTCATTAAAGACATAGACTTGACCAACTATAACTATTGTAATTGATCTATAGAGACCTTGACCTAATCTAAGATAACTATTGATTAGATTTAGTCAATTCTCTAATTAAGTCCAATCTTTAATCTAACCTTAGATCTAACCCAATTAATGGATCTAATTTACTCTAACTCATTAACTCAAGTGTTATGATTTATGTCTTAGGATCAATTCGTAATCCTAGATCCTAAACAAACAACTCTTAATTCTTAGTTAAGTTTTAGACTGAGGGTTGGGGTTCGACATTTCAAAAATAATTTTTATATTTATAAAATATTTTTATAATATGATTATATCAACCAATTACATATTTGATTCATAATCAATATGCAAATTAACATAAACATGAATCTACTTTAGATCTAATATAAACATATTCATGATTATGAACATCTAATTGAAATAATTTTAATTCTAATTAATCATAAATCATTTTTATATCAAATCTAATATATTTATGATCAAAAATTTAGATTGAAATACTTTTAATTAAATCATAAAACTCTTAGATCAAATATAAAATCTTATGATTAGGATTTTAGATCAGCATGTATTAGGATAACCTCTCCGCTATTTGGGATAAACCTTACAGCAAGATAACCTTATAAAATCAGTTTGTGCAATCTAAAATTTAATTTTAGATTTAATTATCAGATTATAATTTAAATCTAATCTAAATAATAGATCTAAAATATGCAAAGAAACCATATCAAAATGACCTAGACTCTAATACCAGTTGATGGAAAAACCTAGGGTTCTAGTATGTATTTTGAAACTTTTTCAAAATTCTAACAGTAGAAGCTATCGATTAATCTAATTAATCTATAAAGTATGTAGATAAACTTTAGATCTTGGATCTAATGATATCATTCATGCATGCATATAAATTTGAAAATTAAATAAAGAACAAAAATAATGATATTGATCATATCAACATCAATCAAAATCTAGATCTAATCTAGACTATAATTAAGATCGAATCTCAATATCTTTTTCATGGATTAGGATCTCCACTTACTGATCTAAGGTTGAGATTGTCGCTTCAAGCTGTACATGCATCCAACCTCTATGAAAAGTCCACACGAAGCTCTGATCATGATCCGAAGTTTAGCAATCTAGAAATCAGGATAGTATGCTACCACTGCACTGATCCTTCTTTGATAGTTGATGCAGAATCTCCTTTTTCAAATGACTTGAACCCTTCAAAGATTAATGGAGGAAAAGGGAGGATCTAAAAGAACCTTGTTCCTCACATTTTTCTCTTAGAAAAATGGTGGAAGAAGATCTAAAACACAAACCCTTAGAGAAGACCCTTCTTCTCTAGGCCTTTCCTCTCACCTAGGCACAACAATTTGTAACTTTACAAAAGCTCACTCCCAAAGCCCTTATGTGCCCAAGGTTTTCATGCCCAAGCCCTCTCTCTCAGGTATAAAAGCTTTGAAAATTTCATAGCCTAACTTTCTTTAAATAGAAAGTTAGAGAAGAGTCCCTGTCTAGGTCAAACACCTAGATAAAAGAGTCCAAATAGGACAAGGATTAGGGCGCCCAACTCTTGGGCACCTCCTATAAATTTTCATGCATGGAGACTAGGGAATTAGACACAAATATACCTTCTTGTCCATGAATATTAAGAAAAAATCAGAATAATTAGTGCCATAAGGTGATAGAGTTTTGGGTTTGTAAAACTCTATCAAATAGAGTTTGAGATCACAACTACTTTCTAGTTTTGATCAAATCCAAAACCACAAACCGTCCAAGAGGGTTATGGGGTACAAGTAGCTTCTCTTGGTGTGACATATCCCATGCCCAACTTCAGATAAGTTGGCATAGGCATGGGCAAAGGAGGCATGGAGATAAAAGGTGGTGCAAGGGAGGAGTCTTAGTCTAACAAGGACTTCATGCTTTGACTAGTTAAACCAAATCTTCAGCCCAATTAAAATAGATATTGGTGCAACCTAATTAATGATATTCCTAATCCAATTAAAAATCCAATTAAACTAAATTAAATCTGATTTAATTCTAATTTAAATTTCTAATCAAATTAGAAATTAGGTGCACTCAAGTCCTAATTCAACTGAAAATTATTCTTCCTTACAATTGGCTTATCCAACAAACCAATTGGATTTGATCCAATCAAGCCCAAATTAAATTTAATTGAATCACCTTCAATTAGACTCGATCTCAACCTAATTGCTCAATTAGATGAGCCAATTAGCAATCCAAGTGTACTAGATTAAATATTAATCGTATTGATTATTTTATCCTAAAATGATTTTTAATCGTTGATCAACCATCCGATCAGATCATGACCTCTAATGTGTATAACTCCATAGGTTTGAACCTAAGCCGATAGCACAGGAATAAATTTCTGCACTAATCGAAGTGACCATCTAGCAATGGAATCCGATAGTTGAATAGGTCAAATATATAAAGCAACATTCTTAAAACCCATGTGAATATGGTTTCCATATAATTCATCTCCTTGACTAAAATGCTCATAGGACAACTCGGGGTTTAAATGTCAACCTTGAATAGATCATCTATATTATATTTTAGAATATCAAATCCATCTTATGGATTATTCTGACCAAGATTTTGCTAAATTGAAATATAGTGATGCATTATTTTCAAACTCTTGAAGTAGTCAATCCCATCTTGATCATTCACTGACTTCATAAGTACTTGACTA
>QRFJ01002319.1:128573-166190 GCA_006176705.1 Cocos nucifera
CATCCTCATGGGACTCTCTCCTCTTTTTCCCCATGTGAGTATGCCAACATGGGGCGTGTGCACATTTTTGTGCATTAAAACCCAAGGGGCCATGTGACCCTAGAAAGTCTTTAGGGGTCGCACACCCTTCCCCTTTCATTCTTGCAAAAGATCGAGTCAAACAACCCTATGTCCTGAAGGTTACAAGAATTGGTAGGTCTTGTCCCGTTTCCATCTGATGGATTAGGACCAGCTTAGATTAGATTAAAATAATCCTATTTTGACTTGGACAAGCTCTAGTCAGACTAAGACAAAGTCATATAGGATTCTCAGATAAGCCCAGACCAATTTGGCTTAGCCGAGACGAACCAAAATGATTACATAAGGAGAATGTTAGGCTCAATCTTGTGCTAGCATGATTCCCTTGAACCTAGTTGGATCAAATCCAAATCAATCAAATTGGGTTAGCTTAATTGATAACATCTAGACCCAAAATCTTATTTGTGTAATCTAATTAGGTTCAATTCTTATGGTAATGATACATGTTGCGATCTTTATCATCGATATCATCGAAATATCTTTCGATGGATCAGAACACTTTCGATTCATCCAATTAGAATGATTGATTATAAGATCATTCTAATTGCTCCCAAAATCTATCAATGATACCTAGCAGTATATGGTGGCAACCCATCAGAACTAAATAAAAATCTCTCGATATAGCTAATTGTGTGATTGGATTCTTCTATCATAAACCTTGACATGATTAGGGTTAAGATGAACTCATCAAACCTAACATCCAATCATATGATTGAATCATTCAATCCGAGTCTGATGTGAAATCCTAATAGAAAATTCTTTTCTATTATATCATACTGTTATGGCCATGGACTTAAGAACTCAATCTTATGATCATCATAGGACTATTTTTTCTCTATCGAGATTGATAGATCTTATCTTGGTGCGAATCAGCCCCTACAATGAACATGCTATAGCCAACATACACCTCAAGATTCTAAATGATTAGGAGATCGAGTTATGGTGTAGTCAAACTATAACACACTAAAGATAAACTATTGATGCACCTCAGGTCTAAGAACCAGACACACAACTGTAGCATCAAGCTCAGTCATTGACGAGAAGGTAGACTTTCTTATGACTGCTCGTGGTGGTCACGCTTAGTACTCTCATTCTCTAACGAGTATGTGTACTCTCGCTCCAGCATCTCCATACTATAAACTCAAGACTCATCTATCCTAAAGAAATGATCATACACCAATCTTCTAGATTGATCACCATCCTTGTGATGATCCTACGGTCGGGAGCTATTTATAAGTTAGTTATGAAAATACATGTCTTAAATTTTCAACTCTTGAAAATATGTATTAGCATTTCATTAACTCAAAGAATGTATCACAGATACTATGTACATAATGTGATAGAATAAAATAATTTTTATTAATTTTTAAATTAAAATTATAAAATTACTCTTAAAAAGTGTATTACAAGTGTCAACCAATCTAGCTTCTAGGGCACTCATCTAACAAACTCCCACTTGATCTAAAGTCAATTGGCTACAAATCTAAGTCTCATCTTCTCAAAGTGGGCTTTGTTCTTCTATTGGCTCAATGGCTTTGTAAGTGAGTCCATCGCATTGTCTACAGTATCGAATCTCTTAATCTCAACGTAATCCTTCTCGAGGTAATCACGGATGAGGTGATATCGCCATTCGATGTGCTTCGACTTCTGGTGAGACCTCGACTCCTTAGCTAGGGCTATGGTGTCATTGTTATCATAGTATAGAGGGATTGCATTACTCCAAGCTCTGTGGTGAATTTTTTGAATCAGAATGCTACTTTCGTAGCTTCCAACGTAGCGATGTACTCAGCTTCCATTATGGAGTCTGTGATCATGGTCTACTTGAAACTCTTCCAGTTAACAGCACCATCATTGTATACAAACAACTTCCATATGTTGACTTTCGATCATCTATATCAGACATAAAATTTGAGTCTGTATACCCTTGGATCTGGAGTTCTCCATTATCAAAGATCAAAAACATATCCTTAGTCCTTCTCAAGTACTTAAGGATATATTTCATAGAAGTCCAATGCTCTTCTTCTAGATTCGACTGATATCTGCTCGTGATACTTACAGCATGCGCAATATTAGGTCATGTACCAACATGGCATACATGAGGCTCCCTATTGCCGAAGCATAAGGGATCTTGCTCATGTATTCAATCTCCTTAGGTGTATTGGGAGATATCTTCTTAGAGAGATGAATGCCATGTCTGAAGGGCACCAAATTCCTCTTAGAATTTTTCATGCTGAACTTTTTTAGCTCCTCCTCTATGTGCATCTTATGTGATAAACCCAGCATCCTATTCGATCTATCCCTATAGACCTTTATTCCCAATATAAAAGATGCTTCTCCTAGGTCTTTCATAGAGAATTCTTTTGACAACCATATTTTGATGGATGTCAACATGAAAACATCATTTCCAATTAAAAGGATGTCATCTACGTACAGTACGAGGAAGACAACAGTGCTCCTACTGATCTTTTTAAAAATACATGGTTCCTCCTCATTTTTGATGAAACCAAATGATTTGATCACATCATTAAAATAAGCATTCTAGCTCTAAGATGCTTGCTTGAGTCCATATATAAACATTTGCAGCTTGTAGACTTTATGATCACCATCACTAGATATGAAACCAAGCAGTTGTTCCATATAGATATCTTTCTCAAAATATCTATTTAAGAATGTCATTTTCACATCCATCTTCCATATTTCATAATCAAAATAGGCTGCAACAATAAGTAGGGTGAGGATAGATTTTAGCATGGCAACTGGCGAAAAGGTCTCCTAATAGTCAATGCCTTCATGCTCACTATATCCTTTCGCTACAAGTCTAGCTTGAATGTCTCTACATTTCCATCGACATCTATCTTTCTCTTGAAGATCTATTTACATCCAATAGGTACAATACCTTTAGGTGGATCTACCAAGGTGCAGACTTGGTTCGAGTGCATCAAATCAATCTCTGACCTCATTACCTCTAACTATTTTTCAAAGTCGATATCTGATATCGTCTCATCATAGGTCTTCGGATCATCACCATGAACCCTATTCCCATGAGGAACATTTTCTCTACATCCTCTGAATTGGTACCTAAGTACCTTTTAGGAGGACAAGAAACCCTAGTTGATTTACAAGATGGAGGAGGTAGTGTATGGACTGACTCTAACTAATTTTGTTCCATAGGTTCCTTAGCTCGTTGCTCTTCGAAGACCTTCTCCTCAAGCCTAATCCATCTTCTGATGCCACCATCTTAAATAAACTATTTTTTAAGAAAAATAGCATGTCGACTCACCATCACATTGTGATCTTCCAAAATATAAAGATAGTATCCTAATGACTCCTTAAAATATCTAATGAATCGAGCTCTAAAGGACCTAGACTCTAATTTGTCCACCTACTATTTCTTGACATGGGTCAGACAATCCAAATTCTGAGATGATTCAGACTTGATTTTTTACCATGTCATATCTTATACGATGTAATAGAAACGATTTTAGAGAAAATCCTATTCAGTAAATAGATTGTGGTCATTAGACTATGTCCCAAAAGAAACTTAAGGAGATCTATGAAGCTCATCATGGATCGGACCATATCTAATTGGATCCAATTTCTCTATTTTGAAATTCCATTGAGTTAAGGCATTCTAGGTAGAGTCCATTACGAGACTAAGCCATTATCCTTGAGATAGTCTAGAAATTTTTGACTAAGGTATTCGCCTCCTCAATCTGATTGAAAAATCATAATGGATTTTCCGATTTACTTTTCTACTTTGTATCTAAATTTTTTGAACTTTTCAAAGACTTTAAACTTGTATCACATCAAATATGGATACCCATACCGAGATAGATTATTAGTAAAGATAATGAAGTAGACATAATTATCTCTAACCAGCATATCAAATGGGCCACATACATCTATATGTACCAGGGTAAGTAGGTTCGTTGCCCTTTTCCTATGACTCATAAAAGGAAGCTTGATCATTTTTTTCTAAAGGCATAATTCATAAATCTGATATGATTCAAAAGTCAATGAACCTTCGACTATATGACCTAGCCTAAGGTGTCATAGATACCTATCATTTAGACTATTTTTAGGTCGCTTAAATCATATGGCATTCACGTTTTGCTCAATATTTAATACAGATATATCAACATGCAACTGATAAAGATCGTTAATTAAGAAATCACTTGCAACTTTATTTCTTTCAAAAAGAATAGTATAGTGGTCCTTAAGAAAGCTAATTACATAACCTTTCTATGCTAAATAAGAAATAAAAATCAAATTCCTACTTCCTACAGGCATAAAATAACAATCTCTAAGAAATAAATCTATTCCTGATAGTAATCGATCAGGATAGGTTCCCATGGCTATAGCAGCAATCCTTGCTCCATTTTCAATGCATAGAATCATCTCACCATCCCTTAGCCTCCTACTCTTCTTAAGATCCTGCATAGAAGTACATAAGTGAGTACTAGAATCAGAGTCAAGCACCCAACTGGATGCAGAAGAAATCATTAGGTTAGATTCAATTATAAGCATACCTCCAGAAAGACCGACCTCCTTCTTATTCTTCAGGCTGGCTAGGTATAAAGGATAATTCGACTTCCAATGATCGTCAGTATTACAATAAAAACACTTTTCTTTATTAGTAGCCTTCTTCTTTGGCTCTCCCTTCTTCTTCTTTCCATCTTCTAGTTTTTGCTTCTTCGCAAACTTCTTCTTCTTTCCAAATGATTTTTTCTTGAAAGAAGTCCACTCCATAGCAAGTACTGAGCCCTTTGAACTTTTCAAAAAAAGCTTAGCAGTAACTAGCATATCATGAGTTTAGCCAAGATACAATGAAGCTTATGCATATGGAAGTTCATAATAAACTATCCATATGCATCAGTCAAAGACTGCAGGATCACATCAATCTATAGATCCTTGTTAAGCATGACACCGAGCTTCTCAAGTTCCTCTAGATCCTTGATCATTGTCAAATAATGATCTTGGACTGACTACCCATCATGCATCTAAGCCTTAAAATATCTTTGAAAGACTTAATATCGGGCTGTGCAACTCAGCTCACCGAACAACTCTTGCAGGTGAGCCAACATTTGGCAAGCAGTCTTGATGTCTTCATGTTGGTACTGTAATTCATCTGACATTGAGCCCAACATAGAGTACCTAGCTTTATTATCATCGTCCATCCACTTTTCCAGAGATGCTCTCTGATCCACGGTTGGATGGGCTAGTGAAGTGGGTGGGCCCTGGTCCAATACATAAGATAGCTTCTCAGAATCCAAAATAATTTTATAGTTCCTAAGCCAATCTTTATAATTGGATTCGATTAGACTGTGGGTGTCTAGGATTCGAGCTAGTGGCTTTGACGTAGATATTTTTCTGTAGAATGTCAAAGTTTCTAGTTAGATTTTATAATTAGACTTAACCAATTTATTTAGAGATTTTATTTTTAAATAAATTAGGTTTCCACTATTTTTTCAGATTCCTATACTTTCTTGCCAGAGATGTAAAAATCTTCATGATCATAGATTTCTAGTGGGTGGTGCGGTCCTACTGACTGGCTCACCACCTCACCTAATAGTTATTGATGATGGATCAATCGATGAGTGGACATCTCTTGTCTAATGATTCTCTAATCATGATGCATCTAAACCTGGTCTCTACTTCATGAAGCTCACCGTGCCTAGAATATTGCTCCAATTCTTAATTAAGTCAGATCCACCATTTGCAAAAATTATATTTTTGATTGGATTTCTCACCATATCTAGCATATTGAGCCCAACCCATCCTCCAACCCATAGCATCCAATGCTTAATAAACATGGTTGCATCTTTTTAGTGTAATTGAACCACTATAACGAGTCAAAAATAATTAATTCCGAAAAGAGCCCGCGCATCTACAATGGTGAAAGACCCATGACTTAATATTTTTTTAGGAAGATTTGATTTTAAGTCTCTTAAACTTGACTTGACTTAGTTATAACAATTATAACTAACCTAGTGGCATGGGTTAGCTCGAATCATTAGCCACCTCAAATTAGAACTAGATTGATCCAATCAGTAGGTAAGTGAGATCAGTGGGAAGAATATGCCATTAACTCATCATAAAAGCATTTAGATCGAGTAGCTTCCAATTAAAGACTATTGATCATATCTACCAAACTTATCTTAGATATCGATTTGTCAAACTAGAACTAATCAGATTAGCCTACAATCCAAGCTCGAACCATGGAGCCAAATTAAATCTTAACTTGGTTGACCATATGCAACTGTGAGTCGACCTTGATCCAGACTTAATCCTATTGGACTAGTCAATTCTAAGCACTCTTGATCCCATCTAACTAACTCTTGATTCGATTTGATCAACTGCTAGACGTAATTGAGCTATCCATATCTGAACCCAATTTTATGAAGGTATCTTAGATCTAAAAATTCATAATTTTTAGATCTAATTGGTTTCATAATATTAATTCTTAATTAAGTTTGGATTCATAAATAAAATATATATCAAAAATTCTAGAATTTTAGGATCAAGGATTTTACAAAAAAGTAAGTTCAGATTTTTGATTAAGGACAGACACGCAGCATTCCTACATGCCATACGAGCATTCCATCGAATGAAAAGAGAGGGCTTTTAAACCCTTCTTACTCTCATGACCAAACGGTCAAGGAGAATGCCTTAATCAAAAATTAATTTTCACTACAAAACTTATTAGATCTAAATCATATATCGCATATATAATTGATGATCTAACCTATACATGCTTTGCATATATCTTATGTATCAAAAATAAATATTTATATACATGATTCAGATCTATTATATCTAATATAATATATAAAAATAAATTTTAAATTGATAATATAAAAAAAATATTTATTCTAGACATATCATAGATCAAATCTACAAAGCTAGTCTAGACATGCATCTCATACATCATATATATTAATTAAAATTTTTAATTTTTTAATTTTAGATCTGATCACATCTAATATGATATCTAAAATTACTAATATCAGATCATAAAATAAATTAAAAATTAAATCAAAAATAGATCTGAAGAATAGCAAACCTGGCTCTGATACTAGTTGAAGGAAAAATCTAGTTTTTCACCACAGAATCAATCTGATCTGATTAGATCTATAGAAAAATTTTAAAAATTTTCTATGAGTTTCTAATTAGATTTAAGAGTTCTCAGATCTAATCATAATAATCTAATACTAAAATCTAAAATTAAATTAAAATAGAAACAATAATGATACCCAATTGGGATAAACTAGTTATCCTACCGATGATCTGTCGGAAGCTTGAGGTCCTAAAGCAAGCCACGCACATGCTTGGCCTCTACCAAAATCCACTTGAGCTGGTTTTGGAGGTCTTCTCTTTCCAAATCTAATCTCCAAGATCAGATTTGAATCTGATTTGTGGATGCATCAAAATGATTTCGAAGTAGATGCATTCGTCTCACAAAGAATGTTGTCTTTCTTCCTGATCTTGGCGCCAAACTATTTTGGAACCTTTACTAGATTTGTGCCAACTCTTGGGCATGGAGATGAGAGACAGGACCAGAGGGAAGGTGGTGTGGAGAGCTTCTAAGGGGCAGTCTTGGGGCATGGTGGAAATGTGCGCATGAAAACCTTAGGCGCAGCAGGGGTTTAAATAAACTCTGCTACACCATGCAGTGCAACATAGTATCAACCAATCACATTGGTTAATTTATTCTAATTTTAATCTGATTGGCCATGCGATGTCACCTAATCCAATCAGATTAGAGATCCCTAAAACTCTCCATAAGTGGCACCAAGTTTGGATGAGCACAAAATTCTTGGCGCCTAGGTCTTTGATCCCATTAAGAAACCCTAGGGTCCCATCCGCATGGGACTTCTCCTCCTTTTCCCCATGTGTGCATGCCAACATAGGGCGTGCACACATTTTTGTGCATGAAAACCCAAGGAGGTGCATGCTCCTCGAAAGTCTCTAGGAGGTGCATGCCCTTCCCCTTTCATTCCTACAAAAGATCGGGTCAAATGATCCCATGTCCTAAAGGTTACAGAAATTGGCAGGTCTTATTCTATTTCCATCCGATGGATTAAGACAAGCTTAGATTATATTAGAACAATCCTATTTTGACCTAGATAAGTTCCAATCAAACTAGGACAAAGTCATATAGGGTTTTTAGGTGATCCTAAACCAATTTGGCTCAATCAAGACAAACAAAAATGATTACAGAAGGAGAATATTAGGCTTAATCGTGTGCTAGCACTATTTTCTTGAACCTAATTAGATCAAATTCAAATCAATCAAATTAGGTTAGCTCAATTGATTATATCTAGACCCAAACTCTTGATTGTGTAATCCAGTTAGGTTTGATTCTATTTGGTAATAAGATATATCGTAATCTCTATCATCGACATCATCGAAACACCTTTCAACGGACCAAAACTCTTTCGATTCACCCAATTAGAATGATTGATTATCAAGATCATTCTAATTGCTCCCAAAATCTATCAGTGATACCTAGCAGTATGTAGTGGCAATCCATCAGAACTAAATATGAACCTCTCA
Organism: Cocos nucifera; assembly: GCA_006176705.1. Taxonomy (NCBI): domain Eukaryota; kingdom Viridiplantae; phylum Streptophyta; class Magnoliopsida; order Arecales; family Arecaceae; genus Cocos; species Cocos nucifera. The sequence continues at coordinate 137,208 of QRFJ01002319.1, forward strand.
GTGTAGTTGCCTATGTGATTGGATTGTTCTATCATGAGCCCCGATAGGATTAGGGTTAAGGTGAACTCGTCAAACCCAACATCCTATCATATGATTGAATCATTCGATTTGAGTCTGATGTGAAATCCTAATAGAAAACTCTTTTCTATTATATCACACTGCCATGGCCATGGGCTTAAGAACTCAATCTCATGATCATCATAGGACTACTCCTCCTCTATCGAGGTTGATAGATCCAATCTTGGTGCGAACCAACTCCTATAATAAACATGCTATAGCCAACATACACCTTAAGATTTTGATGGCTAGGAGGTCGAGTTATGATGTAGTCAAACTATAACACACTCAAGGTGAACTATCAATGCACCTTGGGTCTAAGAATCAGACACACAACTGCAGCATCGAGCTCAGTTATTGACGAGAAGGTAGATTTTCTTATGACTGCTTGAGGTGGTCATGCTCAGTGCCCTTATTCTCTAATGAGTACCTATACTTTTGCTCCAGTGTCTCCACACCATAGACTCAAGACTCATCTATCCTAAGAAAGTGATTGTATACCAACCTTCCGGATCGATCACTATCCTCGTGATGATCCTACGGTCTGGAGCTATTTATGAGTTAATTATGAAAATACATGTCTTAAATTTTCAACTCTTGAAAATATGTATTAGCATTCTATTAACTCAAAGAATGTATCACAGACACTATGTACACAATATGATAGAATAAAATAATCCTTTATCAATTTTTAAGTTAAAATTATAAAATTGCCCTTAGAAAGTGTATTACAAGTATCAGTCAATCTGGCTTCTAAGATCCTCATCTAACATTCAGTATATTCAATTGATCATGGTAACTAGCAGTACCCCCAATTAAAGTTTGTCAATCCTATCTTGACCCTTAACCTAATTATGAAAGCTCCTACAGCACCTAAATTGGCACCAAAATGAATAGAATTGGCCTAATCACACATCTGATGGGATCTTAATTTAAAATCCCTATGTGATCGTGCCATGATCCATCCAACAAACTTTCCTAACAACCTAGCTTCTTCTATATATAAAAGAAGCAACAGGAGGACCTCCAGAGGTATGCACGAGAACTCTCTTTCTCTCTACTTCTTCTCATCTACTGCTTAAGACTGACTTGAACGTCGGAGGATCCCCATCGAAGCCATCTCTAGTTAAGACTTCTTTTGCAAGTCACCTCTCTAGGATTGAAGTGCCACCGATCCAGTATCTCCGATCGATTGCCAGATCTTAGCATCAACATGATACATAACAAATAATCAAAGAAAAAGACCGCACCATTTGAATATCCAAATGATTGTAGAGTAAAATGATACAGTAAAAACAAAGTAGTAGAAAAATAATAATAGATAGAAAAAGGATTACATTAACATGAAACTATATCTTCCACTTCCAATGATACCACCAACCATAGGAAAACTTCTCATAGACAATATCCAGCTATTGTAAACAATAAATTCATGAAATTCAAAGCAGCAAACCCATGTCAAAATAATAGGTGATATATCTATCTATCTAAATTCTTGGTTACATATAATGGTAGCTATTGATGCTGAGATCTGGCAATTGGTTAGTGATACTGGAGTGATGGCACGTCACTCTTGGAGAGGTGACCTACAAAAGAAGTCCTGATCAGAGATGGCTCTGATGGAAATCCTCTGATGCTTAAGTCAACCTTAGGTAATAGATGAGGAGTGGAGAGAAAGAGAGAGTTCTCATGCGTACCTTTGGAGGACCCCTTATAGCTTCTTGGTAAATTACATAAACACCCCCTCAAGTTTAGGCCAGTTGCACTTACACCCTCTATACTTTAAAAGGTATCAAATAGGTTCCTGAAGTTTTCGAAACATTCTGATGAGGCCCCGACGATCACAGAACCATTAATGGCATCCGCTTGCCGTTACAATGGACAAAAAATGCCCCTCTATAATGGAGGCTATTTGAAATGGGTTTCAACCATGCCCCTCCCAATTCCAAGGGTTTTGCAATTGAGATCCCATCCTCCTATCATCCTCTCTTCGATAAATTTCAAACGATCTAGTCACACAAACCTATCCTTCGATCATCCTTCCATCATCACCATCATCCTCTCTCCTGTGAGGTTTTCAATCACTCATCCATTCTCTTTTTTATCGATTGATAATTTTTTTCTTTTTTCTTAATTTTTGGATTGACAAATGATGATTTAGTTTGCAATGATACCATTTTTTTCATGCATAAAGGCTTTTGGTATGCCTTTGATTATTAGCAATGCAATCCAAATTGTGTATGCCTTTGATTGTTGGCTTTATTCTAATTAGTAAATACATATAGAATAGAGATTGTGGCTGTATACAATTGTGGTCCCATTTGTGTTGCTTTAAAACCCTTCAGGACAATTGTTGTGGTCCTTTATAAGTGTATTTTCTGTTTTTTGGACATTAGCCCCTTTATCATAGTCCCACTATGGATTTTTTGAACATGTAGCCTTTTATCATGTGCATTTCTATTTTAGGTTTTTGTGTGCTACTTTTGTGAAAGTATTTAAAAATTCTTGCCTTCACTCATATCGATGTTCAATTGAATATGGGCATTTCTTTAAGACTTATTAAATGTATGCTACATGGTGAACCTAATTTTTTTAGTTTATTATACCAATATTTGGATATTTTTAGTTTATTATGAGAACCCAATGTATGGGTCCACTCAGGCTGAAGACTTTTTAAATATAGCTGTAGGCATTTAAATATGGCCTATGTTTAGATTTTCATGCATCACTTCTTTCTTATTATTGAGATAGAGAATGATTTTTTTACAATACAAATTTACTATGGTGGGTCCATCAACTATCATCCTAATTATCACTATAGTGGAGGCTATTTTAGATTTTTTGATAACTATGATCCACATAGATTTAGTATTACAAAGCTACAAGACATGCAAGGTTATTTAGGATATGCCAATATAAGTGGGAGCCACTTTTACTACCTCATGCCAGGTCATACTTTTGAAAATGGCTAGAAGAAAATAAGAGTCGATGTTGATATTTTGGATATACTTGCTTGCACAAGAGGGACTGGCATAGTCCAAGTATACATGGATCATCTACAAGTTCAAGCTAATACAACTGCCACTCAAGAAGATATTCAGGAGATACCTACTTCTACTACCGCGATGCCTACTCAAGAAGTAATTGCCTTCCCCCTAAAAACCAAAATTAAAAGAATGGCTGTAAAAAAATATTGATGGAAGAGGACCATCAAAATTTGGAAAGTCTAAAGTTGATAATAAACAAAAAGGGGTTGCGGATATACAGGAAAAGGATGCCTCTTTGGAAGAGTCTTCACTTGGTAGTTTCCATAGTAGTAGTGGATCACTTAGTCAGTTAAGTGATTCAGAATATGATAATGATGATGATCTATTTGATGAGTATGTAGACAGGGATGTTATTGATGAGGAATTGAGATCCTGGACATAGCACTCTTTTGTACAAGGAGATTGTAACATGAAGTCGGGTTACGATTGTCTGCAAGTAAGGTTATGGGTGGAGGATTCATGCTTCACTGGTACAAAAGGAGGATACCTTTCAAATCAAGACCTTCCAGTCAGAGCATAAATGTGAGAGGTAGATCAAAAATCACAACATCACATCCAAGTTTCTAGTGGAGAAGTATCTTGAGGAGATCAGATCAGATACAAAATGGAGAATCAGGGACTTTCGAGAGCATATAAAGAGAGATGTCAAGATTTCTATTTTGAAGTCATAATACTATAAAGCTAAGAAGAAAACACTAAAAATTATGCAAGAGAGCCATAGGGCCCAATATGCCTATCTATGGGAGTATTGCTAGATAATTAGGCAAACTAATCCTAGAAGCATAATGTTGATAGAGGTCTATAGACCAGATGAGTCCAGTCAGCCTATCTTTAGGAGACTATATTATTATCTTACAGCATGCAAGCATGGCTTTGTTAATAATTGTAGACCTATCATTGGACTAGATGGATGCCATTTGAAAGGCTCATTTGGGGGACATTTTCTAGTTGTAATCAGAAAAGATAGTATTGACAATATGTTTCCTATCGCATGGGCCATTGTCGAGGCAGAGACAAAGGATAGTTGGAGCTGGTTTTTGAGATGTTTATTGTATGACATTGGATCCTTAGAAGAGCATGGTTGGCCCTTTATGTCAGATAGATAGAAGATCAATTTTTATTAAAAAACACTTAACTTCAATTCAAATTATTTTAGGGTTGTACTTGGGTAATCTTAATGATGTTCACTTTTAAATAATTATGTAGGGTCTTGTTAAAACATTTCAAACTATTCTTCCTACTACCAATCATTAATTCTGTGTGCAGCATTTGCATACTAATTTTAAAAGTGCTGGATTTAAGGATAAAAATTATAAAGATGCCCTTTGGAAATGTGCCAGGGCGACCATACATTATGACTTTCAGTTTGCCATGGATGAGCTACATCAGTTGGATGAAATGGCATGGTAGTGGCTGACACAGCATCTACCTGAGTTGTGGTCAAGGCATGCATTCTCTTCAAGGAGCAAATCTAATATGTTGTTGAACAATATTTATGAGTCATTCAATAAATACATAGTTGATGCTCGAGACAAATCTATTATCATTTTGTTTAAGACTATTAGAAGGCTCTTGATGTAACATTTTCAAGCAAAAAGAGAAGGATTAGACAAAATTATAAGTCCTATTTGTCCAAAGATTGAGAAGATATTAAAGAGAAATAAGTTGGAAGCTATGAGTTGTAATTGCATATGGAAAGATGGGTATAGATTTGAAGTAGAATATCATAGTGACAGAGTTGTTGTTGACTTGGAGAAGAGTACATGTGGCTATAAGATGTAGGGTTTAATTGCTATCATACTGTAATAGCTATTATGTATGCTAGAAAGGATGTATACCACTTTGTAAATGCATGGTACACTAAACAAGCATTTTTTAAGGATTATGAGTGTTGAGAATGGTGTCCCAAAGCCAATCATCAGCTTGTTGATGGTTGTACTAATTCTTACATTTGTATATAAATTATAAATAAATAAAAGTTATTTTAGCATTTTTCATCATAAATTCTTTCATCTTCTAATGAACTCCTATGTTGTGGTGAAGTCCTTAAGACTATTTAGAATTGACAAAGAAGGATTTATCGTTTAGTCCTTAAACCTATTCATGATCAAATGATACGTTGTTACCTAGGATAACAATATTTATCGAGTATAGATCATTGTGTGCCATATAGATTGATTGTCCTCTTAACCAAAGAGTGTGTAGACACTGGTATGGCATGCAACTAAGATGTATGGGTACATCTGCACTGAATGCAACCAACTCCAGAGCTTTTCTGCTATCAAGATTTGCTCCGATGGAATATGGATATAAGTGTCCCTCCAATCTGAGATCATCATGATAACTTCCAAGCAACTCACTGTGCTTTAGTGCCAGACTACTTGAATTTCTAATTCAGTGATGAAAGATTTTTGGGTACAGTCAAGTATTTGAGGAGTTAGTGTGTAAGTTAAGATGAGATTGACTACTCTGGTTCAGGAGCGGTATTTAATTATGTTTCAATTTAGCAAAGATCTTGGCTAGGATAGTCCTAGTGAGGAGTCATGGGACTGATTATTTTAAGATACGATTTGGATGTATTTATCAAAGTTAACAGTTTAACTTGAAGTCATTAATAAGTGGTAAAAATATACTAATAAAAGTATTAAATTATAAAATAAATTGATCTATTTTTTTAGAAATTGATATTTTTATTAATCTTATGTAGGAAAGAAGGCCACCAATATGAAGATCTTATTTTTCTAGCTCAGATGAAATAAATTTCAGACAAAATGGACTTCAAACGAGTCGAAATTGAATTTCAAAAAAAAAAAAATTCAATTCGGTTCAAACCAGTTCAAAAAATCGGCTCAGCAAACTGACCCACCGACGCAGCGCTGACATCAGGATGACGTCAGCATTTTTTGCAGTGCATAGTGGACCAACTTGAGGGCATTTTGGGAATTTTATGTGAAGAAGCACGCTCCAATTGGCTGAAGTACGCGGCGGTCTACGCAACACCGAACTCGCACATGGTCTACAGAGGGCAATTTCAGAATTTTGTCTGATCGAACGGGCGTCTTTCACTGAGACTTGATCGAACGGCCAAAAAGAATGCGCTGATGAATGGCATCCACAACTCTCGATCGAGATCCAATGGCTGATATTCATCCCGACGTTAAACTAAAGATCAAAAGCCTTCTTTGTGTGCGATCGAATAGCCCAGATTCAATCTAACGCTTGATCCGATGGCTGGCTGAAATCCAACTTGATCTGGGATGTTTTAAAGGATTTTTAAGTGATTTTTGGACTGTTTGATCAATATCTAACAGTCAGAATCATCCAGAATCCTAATTTGAGGTGTTTTGAGAGTTTTAAACCTAATTTCTAAAGAATTTTGGTGGGAAATTAATCTCTTAGCCTATAAAACCTGATGTTGTCGTAGAAAAAAAGAGAAGTCAGAGAGAAAGGAGAGAAGTCAGAGAGAGAAAAAGAGAAGAAAAATAAAAGAAGAAAAGAAGAGAAAGAGAGGAGAGAGGTAGAAAGAGAAGAGAGATTTGTGAGAGAAAGAAAAGAATTTTTGATTTTTTTCGACAATCAAGACATCGATTAAGGAGCCTCTTCTTCTTCACCAAGTTCTCCACACCAAGAGCAACGGACAATCAATTTCAGCAATCAAACAGTCTAATTTCTCTATGCTTTTTATTTTATTTGCTGTTTTTGAACTTGTTATCATGAACTAAATTTTCTTTTACTAAGGCTAAGGTGTAGCCACTCTTTTGATGCAATATTCAGTGTGATTTATTTTTAATTTTAAATTTTATTCATGAGGAGTATATAAATCTGATCTTAATGCTTTTAGATTACTGGCCATCTTCTAATTGATCTGATGAACATAGATGTTACGGACCAAGTACATCTATGTTATTGCTTCTTGATTATATACCTTGTATTATGAATCAAATTAGAATTCATATGCATGCAGGAATTTTAGTGCGCTTTGGATGCAGCATATTTTAATTAGAGAATTTCACAAAACTTAATGCATTAATATTTATTTAAATTACACCTGGACCAAAGGATAATTAATAAATATTGATAGTTTTGCTATGCCTGGACCAAAGGATAGTGAATAAATTAGGAGACTCCACCGTCACATGAAATAAAATTAATCTAATAACCTGAATATTGTATTGACTGAGTTGGTGAACCGATTGCCTTAGTAACCCATTGCTCTTAAGTTTAAAATCCTAATAATTACACTCTCTCTATTTTCTTAAAATTTTTAATTATTTTTTTATTTTATTCTTTAATTTCTTATTCTCATAAATCGGTCTTCTAAATAAAGTATAGGAAAGAGCTTTTCAGTACTTATTTTTCAATCCTCTAGGGACGATACTCTACTCATTCACTTTATTACTTGATCGACTGGTGCACTTGCCATAGCTATAGATTAGCACGCATCAAGTTTTTGGCACCGTTGTCGAGGATTGTGTCTAAAACAATATTGAAATTTTGATCCTAGCTTTACTTTAAAAATTTATTTTTAATTTTTATTATTTTTTTAAAAAAAAATATTTATTCAGTGCATGACACGTATTGGACATAGTAACTTACTATCTTTAGATCCAGAAATTGAAAGGACCATTGGAAGACTACAACCAGAAAGAAAAATGGTAGCTGAAGATCCTAACGACATCAATCTAGGATTGGATATGGCGACCGAAGGACAGCATAAAGCTATTCGACCAGTACATCGTCCATTAAATGATTACATTACACCATCTATAGCCGATGTAGCTTCGAGCATCAGGAGACTACCTGTACAAGCAAACAACTTCGAAATAAAATCGATGATGATTCAGATGATTCAATCAACTGTCCAATTGAGTGGACACGTGCATAATGATTCGAATGCCCATATTTCTAATTTTCTTGAACTTTGCGATACTTTTAAAATTAATGGGATGTCGGATGATGCTATTAGATTAAGGTTATTTCTTTTCTCTTTACGGGACAAAGCTAAGAGTTGGCTTCATTCTCTTCCTATAGGTTCTATCACAACTTGGGATGTTTTAGCCCAAAAATTCTTAGCCAAGTACTTTCCACCTTCCAAGACTGCCAAGATGCGCAATGATATCACTTCTTTTATGCAGATGGACATGGAGACACTATATGAGGCTTGGGAGTGTTTCAAAAAACTGCTGAGGAGATGTCCACATCATCAACTATCCGTATGGCTTCAGGTACAAACTTTCTATAATGGTTTATCTCCTACTAATCGTTCTATGATTGATGCAGCAGTAGGAGGAACCATTAATCAAAAAATGAAGGAAGAAGCCTTCGATCTGATCGATGAGATGGCATCAAATAGCTATCAATGGCAGACAGAATGCATGATGCCAAAAAGACTAGCAGCTGTGCAGGGAGTAGATTGCGTGCCAACCTTATTAGCTGAAATTGCAGCCCTTAGAGCCGAAGTCAACAACTTAAGGGGAACAGCTATGCATGTTCAGAGCATTACTTATGACCTGTGTGGAGGAGGACACGATACGAGCAATTGCCAGACAGGTAATCCTTTTGCTAAAACAACTGATACAGCTAATTATATTGATAATTTTTTCAGGCCACAATAAAATAATCCCTACTCCAACACATACAATCAAGGGTGGAGGCAGCACCCAAATTTCTCGTGGAGCAATCAAAATGCAGCACAACAGCCACCTCCAAAATTTTAAGTACCTGAAAAGAAGTCCAACATGGAAGAGCTGATGGTCAAATTTATGCAAAACCAAGAAGCAACTATAAAAAATTTGGAAGCCAAACTTAGGCAGAACCAAACAGTAGCAATTCAAAACTTGAAGATGCAAATAGGTCAAATGGCTAAAATAATCTCTGAGAGACCTCAGGGATCCTAGCCCAGCAACACGGAGACCAATCCAAGGGAGCAAGTCAATGCTATCACCCTAAGAAGTGGTACAAAGTTGGAGGAGCCACATCAAAAGAAAGAGATCGAAGAGCCAACTACAAATAAGGAACCATCAACTAAAATTCATCAGTCACCAAAACAACCAGCAGATGGATGGTCTCCAGGTATACGGTTTGCTGATCCAATTGTGAAGCCCTACGTGCTGCCACTACCATTCTCAGAGAGACAAATACAGCATTCAGATAAAGAATTTTCTAACTTTTTCAAAATTCTAAAGAATTTATATATTAATATTCCTTTTGTAGATGCTATTAGTCAAATGCCCAGGTATGCCAAGTTTCTCAAAGAAATCCTAACAAATAAGAAAAAGCTAAAGGAGCATGAGAGAATAAATTTGAATGAAGAATGCTCAGCAATACTTCAAAATAAATTACCACAGAAGCTAAAAGACCCAGAGAGTTTTACTATCCCCTGCATTATTGGTGATTGTAGTTTTGATAAAGTTTTATGTGATTTAGGAGCAAGTATTAATCTTATGCCTTTTTCTATTTTCAGAAAGCTGGGTCTAGGAGAACCAAAGTCTACCACTATTACTCTTCAATTAGCCGACAGATCCATTAAATATCTAAGAGGTATAGTGGAGGATGTCTTGGTAAAGGTAAACAAGTTTATTTTCCCTGTTGATTTTATTGTTCTTGATATGGAAGAAGATTATGATGTACCCCTTATTTTAGGGAGATCTTTTTTAGCTACTGGAAGAGCTTTAATAGATGTTCAATAAGGAAAATTAATTCTTAAAATTCAAGACAAACAAATTACTTTTAATGTTTTCAAAGATACTAAACATACTGATGATAATCAAACTTATTTTCTAATTGATATTATTGACAATTTGGTATATAAGAATTTTGTAGAAAATAGGTTTGAAACTATAAAAGCTAGCAATGTCTAATTGAAAGATGGCTCGATCAAACATGAAAGTATTTCAATTGAAGTGGCACCAGATTGATCCACTTTAGAATTCAAAAAAAGTCAAGCTGAAGACTATAAATCAGAACTACTAGATAAGTTGTTTCTTTTCTTTTTAGTTTTGATCATATTTCTTTTCTTTTATTTTTTAGTAATTTGTTGTTGCTTTTTTACTACTCTGGTGTGTATTTTCAATTTTGTAGAGAAAAATCAATGAGAGCTCAAGCAAAATTTCAAAGCTCCAAAGAACCAGACTGAACCAAATCAGGTGTATTCCTTCCTATCCTTTATTGCACTCTTTATTTTTCTTTCTCCTTTAAGACAATGTAGAATAAGTTAAAAAAAAAAAAAATCATGTGTCAAGAAGAAAATCTTGAGCAAGATAGACTGGACAAGTGATAAAAGATAGAATTATTTGCTAATGAATGTAACGAGTTAAAGAAGTAGATTAGTTGGTCAACTTTTAGCAGCCTACTTAGGTCATTAAAAGACTATTAGCACTTCTGATTGCACATGCACACTAACAAGGCAAAGTAGGTATTGATTATAAGGCCAACTAAGGATTTAATTATCACTAAAAATTGATAATTAATATATATTCTAATCAAAGAAACTTGAATTTAAGGAAAGAGCTACCTGCCTAAAAATAAAGTGCAAAAGATAGAGTATATGTGGATTGCCCAAAGCCTAGTAACTGGGTCTCTGCACCTAGGTCAAGTGTGAAAATTCACATAAAATGATGAAGGGAAGGCCAGGATGCTCAGCACAGTAAAAAAAAAAAAAGAAAGAAAAAGAAAGACAGTGTGAAAGCTACCTTAATTCATGAGTATAAAATTGAGAATGTATAAAAAAATTGACCAAAATAGGTGATAAGAGAGGATACTTTTGTTCTTTTAATTTAATACTAAAATGCTAAAGTTAGTCATCACGAATACAAGTGCTATAGATCTTTGATGTACTCTAAGGAAGTTTTTAATTGTATTGACTGAAAAATTTACTTCTGAAGCTCAATGCTTAGTTAGCAATATTTTTTTATAAAACTTTTTGATCTTTGGTCCTAGATTTTATCTTTGTGATGGATAATCTTATTGAAATATGGTATTAAATAAAATATTGCTAAGGGACTAGCAATGACTAAGTTGGAGGGTGTGATAAGTGATAAAAATATACTAATAAAAGTATTAAATTATAAAATAAATTAATTTATTTCTTTAAAAATTAATACTTTTATTAATCTTATGTAGAAAAAAGGTCACTAATGTGAAGATCTTATTTTTTTGGTTCAGATGAAATAAATTTCAGGCAAAACAGACTTCAAACGAGCCCGAAATTAAATTTCAAAAAAAAAAAATTGGTTCGATTCAAATCGATTTAGAAAATTGGCTCAGCAGACCGTCCGGCTCGACCGCATCAGTAGACCGACCCACCGACACAGCACTGATGTCAGGATGACGTCGGCATTTTTTATGGTGCACGGTGGACCGACTTAAGGGCATTTCAGAAATTTTACATGAAGAAGCGCGCTCCAATTGGCTGAAGAATACGGTAGTCCATGCAATATCAGGCTCGCGCATGGTCTACAAAGGGCAATTTGGGAATTTTGTCTGATCCAATGGGCGCCTTTCATTGAGACTTAATCAGACGATCGAAAAAAATATGCTGATAAACGGCATCCGCAGCTCCCGATCGAGATCCAATGATTGAGATTCATCCCGACGTTAAACTAAAGATCAAAAGCCTTCTTTATGCACGATCGGATGGCCCAGATTCAATCTAACGCTTGATCTGACAGCTGGCATAAAATCTGACTTGATTTGGGATGTTTTAAAGAGTTTTCAAGTGATTTTTGGACCATTTGATCAACATCTGACGGTCAAAATCATCTAGAATCCTAATTTGAGGTGTTTTGAGAGTTTTAAACCTAATTTCTAAAGGACTTTGGTGGAAAATCAATCTCTTAGCCTATAAAACCTGATGTTGTCGTAGAAAAAAAGAGGAGAAGTCAGAGAGAAAGGAGAGAAGTCAGAGAGAGAAAAAGAGAAGAAAAATAAAAGAAGAAAAAGAAGAGAAAGAGAGGAGAGAGGTAGAAAGAAAAGAGAGATTTGTGAGAGAAAGAAAAGGGTTTTTTGATTTTTTTCGACAATCAAGACATCGATCAAGGAGCCTCTTCTTCTTCACCAAGTTCTTCACACTAAGAGCAACGGACAATCAATTTCAGCAATCAAACAGTCTAATTTCTCTATATTTTTTATTTTATTTACTATTTTTGAACTTGTTATCATGAACTAAATTTTCTTTTACTAAGGCTAAGGTGTAGCCACTCTTTTGATGCAATATTCAGTGTAATTTATTTTTAATTTTAAATTTTATTCATGAGGAGTATATAAATCTGATCTTAATGCTTTTAGATTACTGGCCATCTTCTAATTGATCTGATGAACATAGATGTTACGGACCAAGTACATCTATGTTAGTGCTTCTTGATTATATACCTTGTATTATGAATCAAATTAGAATTCATATGCATGTAGGAATTTTAGTGCGCTTTGGACGAAGCGTATTTTAATTAGAGGATTTCACAAAACTTAATGCATTAATATTTATTTAAATTATACTTGGACCAAAGGATAATTAATAAATATTGATAGTTTTGCTATGCCTAGAGCAAAGGATAGTGAATAAATTAGGAAACTCCACCATCACATGAAATAAAATTAATCTAATAACCTGAATATTGTATTGACTAAGTTGGTGAACCGATTGCCTTAGTAACCCATTGCTCTTAAGTTTAAAATCCTAATAATTACACTCTCTCTATTTTCTTAAAATTTTTAATTTTTTCTTTATTTTATTCTTTAATTTCTTATTCTCATAAATCGATCTTCTAAATAAAGCATAGGAAAGAACTTTTTAGTACTTATTTTCCAATCCTCTAGGGATGATACTCTACTCATTTACTTTATTACTTGATCGACTGGTGTACTTGCTATAGCTATAGATTAGCACGCATCAGTCATCCTAAACATAAAGGTCAAATGGATGAATTATACGATAACCATATTTATGTAGATTCTGAATGATGCGATTGCGATTATTCGATCTATCTGAATGTCGAGTACCATTGTTAGATGGTCACTTTGATTAGTATAGAAAGTGATTTCTATGCTACCGACTTAGGTTCGAACCTGCAGAGTCACACACACTAGAGGTTCCTACCCAATCTGATGGCTGGTCGAGAGTCCCACTAGATTGAGACTCTTTGACTAAGAGTCCTACTAGGCTGGAACTCTAAGTCCTACCTATCCAAAACTCTATGATCAAGAGTCTGGACTCTGTGCTCATAAGTTCTACTCATTTTGGGATACCAGGGTCAAGAGTCCTACTGGTTTGGGACTCTTTGATCAGGATTTTTATTGATGGACTTTGTCGTCTGGTTATCCATTAGATTTAGACTCTATATTTATGAGAGATTTTATTAGTGATTTGATCGCTAATTAATTCAATTTGATTGAGTATTAATTTTGGGTTCAAGTCCAACTGAATTATATTCAATTGGGTTTGACCTGATTAGGTTATGAGATGACCTAATCGTCGAGGAGGTTTGATCTCTAATTTAATCAGAGATTGGGCTTGATCAATTTTTAATTTTATTAGAATTTAATTGAGCCTAATTAAGCTTAAATTGGTTGGATTTAATTTAGTCTAATTGGGCCTGACCAATTTTGATTGGAATGAGTTCAATTGGATAAGGTTTAAATTCAAACCAGTTTGACTGGTCTTCCTTTCTTGCACCACCTTATGTTTCTGCACCCACTTTTCTCTATGAGAAATTGTTTCTCGTAACAATTCTTCATGTAATGAAAAGGCCCACGCCCAGGTTTCTCACACCCAATTGGATAAGGGTTGGTGGTTGGTGATTCAAATTTGAATGAGATTCAAATTTGAACCAACATCCTTATCTCCCCTTGTGCCACACTTTTTTATGCGCCCCATTTTTTACACAAGAAATGGTTTCTCATGGGATTTCTTCATGCTGATGAGAGGGTGCACATTCTTCTTTCCCACTCCCATTGGATTAGGATGGATTGGTTACTATTTGAACTCAAAAGTAGTTTGAATTCAAATGGATAACAACCACCCTATCTCATCCTCTCACATGTAGAAGACTTTGTCTTGTGCAAAATAAAATCCAAATCCTTCTGGGCATGCACACATATTTTTGAGAGAGAAAAAGTGTGTGTGAGGCATTCTCCCTTGTGTGAAATTCAAAATTTCATGAGAAAAAATTACAAAGAGTGGTGTGGGTGCAGGGTTTTCTAAGAGCATACCCTAGGGTTCCAGCCTAGGGTTCAGAAAGAGAGTTGGTGAGCTTTGAGTGTCGTAAGCCCACCAAAATTTAGGAGTGCCTCCTCTACCTCTCTACTATGTCTACTGGCAATCCAGAGCATCCAAAAAGTCCATAGATGAAGATCGAAGCAGTTCGGTCGACTTCAGCCGTCAAAGGATTTCAGCGTCGAGTTAGCACTTGGGAGGAGCCAATCAGGTCCAAAGTCTCGTGTGGACGATCCATGGAGGCCAGATGCACTGTGTGGCTACATCGTGATGAGTGAACCTCATCGATGATGTTTGGATTATGGTGATTGACTATCCGTGCAAGGTATCATGTTTAGAACAGGTTGCTATAATAGTAAATAGTTACTGTTACCAATCTAGCTTTTCAAATTCAAAGCATGTACATCATATTTAGATCCTATGTGTAGGATTTTTGATATGATCAGTAGCTTATAATTTATTAAATTAATTATATTATCCACTATATTTAATGAATTTTTGAAAAAAGTTTTGAAAATAAGGCTAGAAACCCTACATTGAAAATCTTCAGTGGTATCAGAGCAAGGTTCGTTAAATATGATTTATATGCTTTAGAATTTAAAAATTTATGCATATTAGATATGTACTTTATTTGAGTAGTCTAGTAATCGAGCTTGAATGAGCCACCAAGTCATCCAATCATAAGGGATAAGCATGGTTTAAAGGCCATTTTCTTCCATTCGATGGGGATTCCTTATGGTGGTAGGGGTGCCATCATGAACTCATTCTTGAAGATAAATGGTAAAAAAAAAAATTATATTGATTTAATCTAAATTTTAATCATGAATGTATTAGATTAGATCTAAATTTAGATTCATGATTTTTATGTAGTGTACATAGATTTAGATTAAAACCTATAACTAGTACTGTTTATGAAATCAGTCAACCTATTTTTGAAATGAGTCGACCCACTTAGTGAACAATGCTATGTTGTAAAGAATCTTTCAAAAATTTTAAAAAATATTTTTAAAATGCTGAACCTCAATCCTTAGCCCAAAAACTTAATTAGAAATTAAATAAAAATGAATTAGGATCTAGAATTATGAATTAAAGATCCTAAGTCATTAATCATAACTTATGGATTATTGGGTTAGATGAATTAGGTCTACTAATTGAGTTAGACCTAAAGTTAGTTAAAGAATGGACTAAATTAGAGTAATTGATCAAATCTATCCAAATATTTAATTAGATAGGTCAAGGACTCTTTAGACTCAATTACAATAGTTATAGTTAGTCAAGTCTATGCCTTTAACGAGGACCAAATGGACTTAATTCATGGCTACATGGTTGAACCCGAAATTACTAGGTTGGTCAAATTAAAACTAATGAATCGGATGATATCTAAGGTAAGTTTAGTAGTCTGACCAGTGGTTCTTAATTAAGAGCTACTTGCACTGATTCGATCTTTGACGAGTTAATGGCATATTTGTTCCACTGATCTCACTTACCTGATCATCCTAATGAGTTAGATTTTGATTAGATCACTTGGTGATTCGAACTCATCCATGTCAATTAGGTAAGTCAGTGTGACTAAATTAGGTGCTCCTAATATCGACTCAAATTAGGTCCTTTTGATCTGACTTAGTGAAGTCAGTAGGAGGATCTAAATTGGCTAGTGTATTCTTTCCTCATTTTCTTAAAATCAATTAATAAAATCCTCTAAAATTATTAAGTCCTTAAAAATGATATAGTTATGATGATAACTAGGTCACTGCCTCCCATTAAATTGAGTAATAATGGGTCCATTAGTTTAATAATCATTGGAGACCCAAAGGCTTGGTGCTTATTGACTAATGAAATTATCATTCATAAAATGATAGTTTGGTTGTATCTTTCTAATGGTGGTCAGATTGGTCGACCAAAGTCGGGCCTGATCATTTATTGGTTAAACGCACTAAATGTGATCAAGTTAATGGTTGGACCTAACCAAATTTTTTTAGTGAAGGCCAAAGCCTACTGATTAGGTTTTGGGGCAAAATTAAATTACTAAAAGTTGTTTAGAGAAATAATTGGTTAGGAACCTATCCATAGATGAACATGGGTTGACCAACCAAAGTTAGGCTCGTGTGTAGTCTATGTGAATTCTAGTACCTACTAAGAAATTAAAGTAATTCTTTTAATTGGAGGTAGAGGCTACCAGTTCATATAAAATAGTAGAAGAACCTTTAGGCTAAAGTCCAAGTCTTTAAGATAAATAATTCATATACTAATTAGGTTTGATTTTTCTTTTTGTATAGAAATGGCCACTATCCTGTCATTCCAATCATTGTTGGATAATGACAAACTTATGGGACCTAACTTCGATAGTTGGTATCGAAAGTTAAAGATCGTCCTGGAGCATAAGCAGATCTTTTATATTTTGATAGATTCAGCACCTAAGGAGCCAGCTCCAAATGCTAAAGGTATGATTCAAGACACTTATCAAAAATGGCTCAATGACCATACCATCGTTCGATGCATTATGCTGGCGGTAATGAATGATGAGTTTAGTCGCGAGTTTGAGACTGCCTAGCCATAAGAGATGCTTAAAAAGTTAAACGACTCCTTTGGGATGCCTAACGACGTTAAGAGGCATAAGACTAGTTATGCCATTTTCAATGCTTGGATGAGGGATGGAGCATCAGTCACCGATCATGTATTATACATGATCGAGATGATTGAATGCCTGAATAAGCTAGGCTTCCCCTGCATGAGCAACTCGGCAAGGATGCGATCCTTAATTCTTTACCCAAGTCCTTCCTCCCCTTCGTTACTCATTTTTGAATGATAAAGCCTGCAGTAAACTATCATGGCTTATTGGAGTTGCTGTAAAACTTTGAGAAGGATCACTAGCTCCATAAGGAGTCGATGAATGTAGTGGGAGGGTCTTCTTTTGGTCATCGATCCTTTAAGAAAGGGAAGAAGAATAAGAAGAAGAAGAATAAGAAGGTGCAGTCGCATGCTGAGACGTCTGCACAGGATTAGACCAAGAAGCGTAAGCCCAACCAGAGCTAGATAGAGTGTTTCTTTTGCAAGAAGTAGGGGCACTAGAAAAGAAATTATCCTCAGTACATTGCCTCCCTAGATCCAAACAGACCAAGGAAGAAGCAAGCAGTTGCTGGGCAAGATAATTATATAATAACACCTTGCAATTTCTCGATATGTGATACTACTATCTGGGTATTGAATATCGGAAGTCCTTTTCATATCTATAATTTGATGCAGGGTTTGCAGGTCAGTAGAAGATTTGGTGAAGACAAGAGATTTCTGAAAGTTAGAGATGAAAGACAAGTCCAAGTTCTAGCTTTAGGAATCATGAACCTTGTAATCAATTCTCATAATCTAATTCTTCATGAATGTCATTATTGTCCAAGCTTTTTATTGAATGTTATTTATGTAGGCCTTTTGGCCATATACAGTTATGAATTTTCAATAAAAAAAATATTTGTAATATCATTTTGAATGGTGTTACGATGTTTGTTGGGCAATTGAATAATGGAATTTACTTACTATCACAGCCTATTAATGTGGTTCAGTTTTTCGGTAAATGTCCTAGAATTAGCGATGTGTCTGACTTTGGCATTGTAGGCTAGGTCATATCAATAAGAATATAATAAATAGGTTGGCTCAAGTAGAAATTCTTGAAGTCGATAATTGTGAATCATTTCCAACCTATGAGTCATGTCTTCTTGGTAAGATGACCAAGTCATCTTTTACTGGAAAAAGTAAGCAAGCCAGTGAACTCCTGAGTCTAGTACATTCAGATGTATGAGGACCCATGAGCTCAAGTGCTAGAGGTGAATATTTCTACTTCATAACCTTCACGGATGATCTATCTAAGTATGGGTATGTCTATTTAATGAAGCAGAAGTCGGAGTCATTTGAAATATTCAAACTATTCTATAATGAGATAAAAAAATAAACTAGGAAGAGTATTAAAATTCTTCGATCTAACCGAGGGGGTGAGTACCTTTTCAATGAGTTTCTGACATATCTTGGGAGGAATGAGATTCTCTCCCAGTGGACTTCTCCTAGAACATCACAGCATAATGGTATATCTCAAAGGAGGAATCGGATCCTATTGGACATGATTCGATTCATGATAGGATTTACCAATCTGCCAATCTCCTTATGGGGATATGCACTCGAGTTGGCTTGTTACATTCTGAATAGAGTTCTGAATAAGTCTGTTTCCAAAATACCATATGAGATATGGACAGGATGTAAGCCAATACTCATGCACCTTAGGATTTGGGGGTGTCCAGCTTATGTCAAACATTTATTAATGGATAAACTTGGAGCTAAGTTTGACAAGTGTTATTTTATAGGATACCCAAAAGAGGCCAAAGGATATTACTTCTATCTAGATGATGAGCAAAAGATGTTTGTCAGCTTTAAGGCAATCTTTTTGGAAAAGAAGTTCCTTGGTGAAAGGACTAATGCCTCTAAGGTCAAACTTGAGAAAGTTCGGCAGGTGGAAAAACCGACATAAATTACTGAACCTAAACTAGATTTGATAAGATCATATCCGGAGCCCATTGAACCTGTATCCTTAAGCTAGTCTGATAGAGCACCATGTTAATCAGACAGATACTATGATTTTTTTGTCCAAAATGGTGATCCTATCGAACTCGATGAGAACGATGAGGATCCAATCACCTATATGGATGCAATGCAGAGATCTGACTCTGAGAAATGGCTTAAGGTCATGAAATCCAAAATGGAGTTCATGAAGGTCAATGATGTATGGACATTGGTTAACCCACACTAAGGGGTAAAATCCATAGGGTGTAAGTGGGTCTTCAAGAAGAAAAGGGGTGCAGACGAGAAGGTAGAGACCTATAAAGCCCATCTGATTTTCAAAAGATATCATCAACGTTATGGTATAAACTATGATGAGACATTTTCTCCTATAGTAATGCTCAAGTCCATTCAGATTATGCTTACGATAGCTGTCCATCTGGATGATGAAATCTGGCAAATGGATGTGAAAATAACTTTCCTGAATGGAGAGCTGAACAAAAAGATGTATATGATACAATCTAAAGGATTCACATCCATAGATGAGTCTAAGGTATGTAAGCTTCAAAGATCCATTTATGGACTGAAGCAGGCATCTCGAAGTTGGAACATATGTTTTAATAGGATGATCAAGACGTATGACTTTGTTAAGAATAAAGAAGAGCCCTGCATATACAAATGGGCTAATGGTCTGATGGTTGCATTTCTTGTGTTGTATATGGATGATATTCTCTTAATCGGGAATGATGTCCCTGCATTACAGGAAATAAAAATATGGTTGTCATCATAATTCTCCATGAAGGATCTAGAAGAAGCTTTCTACATCCTAGGGATGAAGATCTATAGAGATAGATCTAAAAGGTTGCTTGCTTTATCCTAGTCCATGTACATTGATACTATACTGAAGAGGTTCAGCATGAAGAATTCCAAGAAAGGCTATCTACCGATAAGCCATGAAATTTTTCTTTTGAAGAAGGATTATCTGACAACACCTTAAGAGAGAGAGTATATAAGTAGAATTCCATATGCTTCGATAATGAATTCTATCATGTACGTCATGACATGTACGCGATCAGACGTGGCATACTCACTAGGAGTAGTGAGTAGATACCAATCTGATCTAGGAGAAAATCATTGAAAGGTTGTTAAAACCATCATAAAGTATTTAAGAAATACAAAAAACTAGTGGCTTATTTATGGTGAGCCGGACTTAAAACTTGTGGGATTTACAGACTCTAGTTTTCGATCTAATCATAATGACAGCAAGAGTGTATTGGGGTATGTGTTTATCCTTAATGATGGAGCTGTCTGTTGGAAGAGTTCCAAGTAGCACACCATGATCGACTCAGTATGTGAGGCAGAGTATGTTGCTGTATCAGATGCTGACAAAGAAGCGGTGTGGCTGAGGAAGTTCATCACCGAGCTTAGAGTAGCACCCTTCCTTGATAGTCCAGTTCTACTGTACTATGACAGCTTTGAAGTCATTGTTCAGGCGAAGGAACCGAAGGCACACCAGCGGACAAAGCATATTCTACATCGCTACCATTTTGTCTGGAACATCGTGGATTGAGGTGACATCGACCTTCAGAAGATCGATGAAAAGGAGAACCTAACCGACCCATTCACTAAAGCTATTGCGGTAAAGGAGTTCGACGACTTCAAGTCAAAGATGGGTACTAGATACTTCATCGATTGGCTTTAGTCTAAGTGGAAGATTGTTGGAAATGGTGTCCCAAAGTCAATCATCAGCTTACTGATGGTTATACGGATTTTTATATTTATATATGAATTATAAATAAATAAAAGTTATTTTGGCATTTTTCATCATAAATTCTTTCATCTTCTAATGAACTCCTATGTTGTGGTAAAGTCCTTAGAACTATTTAGAATCGACAAAGGAGGATTTGTCATTTAGTCCTTAAATCTATTCACGACCAAATGATACGTTGTTACCTAGGACAATAATGATTATAGAGTATAGGTCGTTGTATACCATATAGGTTGGTTGTCCTCTTAACTAAAGAGTGTGTAGATACTGATATGGCATACAAATGAGATGTATGGATATATCTGCACTGAACGTGACCAACTCTAGAGCTTTTTTACTGTCGAGATTTACTCCGATGGAATATAGGTATAAGTATCCCTCCGACTTAAGATCACCACGGTGACTTCCAAGCAACTCACTATGCTTTGGTGTTGGAATATTTGAATTTTAGTGACGAAAGATTTTAGGGCACAGTCAAATACTTGAGGAGTCAGTGTGCGAGTCCAGATAGGATTGACCACTCCGGTTCAGGAGCTATGTTCAATTATATTTCAATTTAGCAAAGACCTTGGCCAGGATAGTCCTAGTGAGGAGTCATAGGACTAATTGCTTTGAGATACGATTTGGATGTATTTATCAGAGTTGATAGTTTAACTCTGAGTCATCCTAAATACAGAGGTCAAAGGGATGAATTATATGGTAACCATACTCATGTAGGTTCTGAATGTTATGATTGTGACTATTCAACCTATTCAGATGTTGGGTACTATTTCTAGATGGTCACTTCGATTGGTATAGAAAGTGGTTTCTATGCTACCGGCTTAGGTTCGAACCTGTAGAGTCACATATACTAGAAGTTCCTATCCGATCTGATGGCTGATCAAGAGTTCCACTAGACTGAGACTCTTTGACTAAGAGTCCTACTGGGCTGGGACTTTGAGTCCTACCTATCTAAGACTCTATGATCGAGTCTAGACTCTGTGATCATAAATTTCACTCATTTTGGGACACCAGGGTCAACAGTCCTACTAGTTTGGGACTCTTCGATCAAGATTCCATATTGATGGACTTTATAGCCCGATTACCCACCATATTTGGATTTTATATTTATGAGAGATTTAATTAGTGATTTGATCGCTAATTAACTTAATTTAATTGAATATTAATTTTGGGTTCAAGTCTAATAGAATTGAATTCAGTTGGGTTTGACCTGATTAGGTTATGAGATGACCTAATCACCGAGGAGGTTTGATCTTTGATTTGATCAAGGATTGGGCTTGATCAATTCATGATTTTATTAGAATTTAATTGAGCCTAATTAAGCCTAAATTGGTTGGGTTTAATTTAGTCTAATTGGACCTAAACAATTTTGATTGGAATGAGTTCAATTGGATAAGGTTTAAATCCAAGCTAGTTTGACTGGTCTTCTTTTCATGCGCCACCTCATGTTTCTATGCCCACTTTTCTCTATGAGAAATTATTTCTCAAAATAATTCTCCATGCAATGAAAAGGCCCATGCCCAGGTTTTTCACGCCCAGTTGGATAAGGGTTGGTGGTTGATGATACAAATTTGAATGAGATTCAAATTTGAACCAACCCCTTGCGCCACACTCTTTTTGTGCACCCCATTTTTTACACGAGAAAAGGTTTCTCATGGGATTTCTTCATGCTGATGAGAGGGTGCACATTCTTCTTTCTCATGCCCATTGGATTAGGATGGATTGGTTACTATTTGAATTCAAAAGTAGTTTGAATTCAAATGGATAACAACCACCCTATCTCATCTTCTCATGCGTAGAAGACTCTGTCTTATGCAAAATAAAATCCAAATCCTTCTGGGCATGTGCACATCTTTCTTAGAGAGAGAAAGTGTGTGTGAGGCATTCTCCCTTGCATGGAAAAATCAAAATTTTGTGAGAAAAAATTACAGAGAGTGGTGTGGGGGTAGAGTTTTCTGAGATCATACCCTAGGGTTCTAGCCTTGGGTTCAGAAAGAGAGTTGGTGAGCTTCGAGTGTCATAAGCCCACCAAAATTTTAGGAGTGCCTCCTCTACCTCTCTACCATGTCTACTAGTGATCTGGAGCATCTGAAGAGTCTGTAGATGAAGATCGAAGTAGTTTGGTTGACTTCAGTTGTCGAAGGATTCCAGCATCGAGCTAGCACTCAGGAGGAGCCGATCAGATCCAAGGCCTCGTGTGGATGATCCGTGAAGGCCAGATGCACTATATGGCTGCATCACAATGAGTGGACCTCTTTGGCAATGTTTGGATTGTGGTGATCGACTATCCGCATAAGGTATTATATTTTGAACACGTAGCTATACATCATATTTAGATCTAGTTGTACATCATAAATAGTTATTATTATCGATCTAGCTTTTCAAATTTAAAGCATGTACATCATATGTAGATCCTATGTGTAGGGTTTTCTAAAATAATCAGCAACTTATAATTAATTAGATTAATTATATTATCCACTGCATTTAATGAATTTTTGAAAAAAATTTTGAAAATAAGGCTAGAAATCCTGGACTAAAAATCTTCAATGAGAAGATCATTGAGCCGATTCCTAGCATGAAAGCCTAGCCAAGGATAGAGTTGTTAGATGTGTGCCTTAGAAGCCAGATTGGCTGACACTTGCTAAATACTTTTTAGGTGCATTTTCATATTTTTGACTTAAAAATAATTAAAGGATTATTTATTCTATCACATTGTGTGTAAAGTGTATATGATATATCCATTGGGTTAATAGGCATGATAACACATATTCTCAAGAGTTGAGAATTTAAAGCATGAGTTATCATAATTAACTCATAAATTGCTTGCGATTGTAGGATCATCATGAGAATGAGGATTGATCCAGAAGATCGATGTACGATCGCTTTCTTAGGATAAATGAGTCTTGAGTCTATGGTGTGGAGATACCAAAGCGAGAGTACAGATACTCATTAGAGAATAAAGGCACTGAGCGTGACCATCACGAGCAGTCATAAGGGAGCCAACCTTCTCATCGATGACTAGCTCGATGCTGTAGCATGTGTTTAGTTCTTTGACCTGAGGTGCATCGACAGTTCACCTTAAGGGTGTTATAGTTTGACTACATTATAATGTTAGATATGTGTGCCCTAGAAGCCAAATTGGCTGACACTTATACTATACTTCTAAGGAAAAAATTATAATTTTAACTATAAATAATAAAATGGATTATTTTCTATCATAGTGTGTATTTGAAAGTATCTGTGATACATCCCTTGAGTTAATGGTAATGATAGTTCATATTTTCAAGAGTTGAAAATTTAAGACATAAATTTTTATTATTAACTCATAAAATGCTTTCGATCATAGGATCATCATGAAGATGGTGATTGAATCGAAAGGTTGGTGTACGATCGCTTCTTTTGGATAGATGAGTCTTGAATCTACGGTGTAAAAATATCGGAGCGAGAGTACAGGTACTCATTAGAGAACGAGGGCACTGAGCGTGACCATCTCGAGCAGTCATAAGAAAGTCTACCTTCTCATCGATGACTGGCTCGAAGCTGCAGTGGTGTGTCTAGTTCTTTGACCTGAGGTACATCGGCAGTTCATTTTTAGAATGTTATAGTTTGACTACACCATAACTCGGTCTCCTAGCCACTCAAAATCCTGAGGTGTATGTTGGCTATAGCATATTCGTTGTAGGAATTGGATTGCAGTAATAGGAGATCTATCTACCTCGATAGATGAGGAGTAGCCCTATGATGATCATGAGAATCAAGTCCATAAGCCCATAGCCATGGCAGAGTGAAACAATAGAAAGAGTTTTTATTAAGGTTTTTATATTGGACATGAATCAAATGATTAATTCATATGATGAAAATTAGGATTTGATGAGATCACCTTAACCCTAATTCGGTCAGGGCTCAAGATAGAGGAACTTAATCACATAGGTAACTGCACCAGAGGTTTGCTTTCAGTTCTGATGGATTGCCACCATATGCGGCTAGGTATCACTGATAGATTTTGGAAGCAATTAAAATGATTTGAATGATCGATCATACTAGTTATCTAAATCAGAAAAGTTCTTATCCATCGAAAGGTGTTTCGATGATGTCGATGATAGAGATCGTGACATATCCTATTACCATATGAAACTGAATCTAACTGGATCACACAAACAAGAATTTGGATCTGGATGTCATCAATTGAACTAATCCAATTCAATTGATTTGAATAAGATTCAATTAGGTTCAAGGAAATCATGCTAGCACACGATTGAGCCTAATGTTCTCCTTTAACAATCATTAAAGCTTGTCTCGACTGAGCCAAACATATTTGGGCTCACTCAGGTACCTTTACTTGGTCTGACTGGAGCTTGTCCAGATCAAAAAAGGGTTATCTTAATTTATAAGATAAATTTAAAACAACACCTGCCATTTTCGGTCACCTGCTAATTTTTGTTTTTGGACATTGGTCAAATGTTGACCCTGAATACTTAGACATCTGCCCATGTGTCATGTGCCCATAGGAGAGTACCTGGGGAATTATCCTCCTACTAAAAAGCAGATGGGAAGGGGGCACACATCTAGGGAGGCATGCGCCCCATGAGGATAAAAGATGGAGTCCCATACAGATGGGACTCTAGGTTGCTTCAGAGGATTAAACTGTGTGGTACTAAGAAGTCTTGTTTGACCCAGTCTTGGCACCACCTTAGGAGGGCTTTAAGGATCTCTTATCTGATTGGATCAGATGATGTCATCCCACTAATCAGATTTAGATCTAATTGTACAAAGGGCCATGATTGGCCAGGATGATGTTGAAGGGAAAACCCTATTTTCTAGGTCAGGTTCATTCAGATCTGATTGGATCAAAAGAAATATTACAAAAATTTTTCTCTTATATTGAGATCAGATCTAAGACTTTTCATATTTGATATTATTGATGTAACAAAAAATAAAATAAAAATAAAAGATAAATTAAATCTAAGTTAATTTTACCTTATAGCAGGTAATCAGATTATCCTATGATGATCCTGATATCTCCCTGAGGTTCTGGATCTAGCCACGTAAGTGCCTGACCTCTACCGATATCCACTCAGGTAGGATCTGGAGATCTTCTCCTTCTTTATCACTTCTCCTAATATCAGATCTAGATTTGATTTAGAAAATCTTCAAAACTTTTTTTGAAGATCGGGTGTCGTCTCTTGCAATAGTGTTGCCTTCTTCCTTTCTCATCGCCTTTCTCTTGCTTGGATCGCACCAAACTGAAGCCCAAAGATTCTTAGGCATGGATAGGTGAAAGAGGACCTGAAGATAGCATGGAGGAGGGAGAGGAGTAGTCTTGTGGTATGGGCAATGGGCTAGAGATCTAAATCCTAGGCACAAATAGGGTTTATATAGATCCTGCTGCGCCATGCAGTACCACATCATCCCAGCAATCATGACTTTTTATGGAATCAGATCTAAATCTGATTGATGGGATGACATCATCTAATCCAAGTAGATGAAAGCCCCTCTGAATCAACCTTAGATGGCATCAAGATTGATCAAAGATAAGTCTTTGGCGCTACCTAGGTAGAAACCCCGAAGCAACCTGGAGTCCCATCTGTTTGGGACTCTAGGCATCACTATCCATGAGCGCACATCTCCCTAAGCATGTGCCCCTTATCCTACTATCTTTTAGTAGGTGGACTGGTCCAAATATTCTCTCCTATGATGGCTTGACACATGGGCAGATGTCTAAGTGTCAAAGGTGAATGTTTGACCAAATGTCCGAAATAGGATTTAGCAGGTGACGAAAAATGGTAGGTATTATCTCAAATTCATCTCATAAATTAATACAACCCTTTTTTGACCTAGACAAGCTCCAGTCAGACCAAGTAAAGGTACCTGAGTGATCCCAAATATATTTGGCTCAGTCGAGATAACTTTTAATGATAATTAAAGAAGAATATTAGGCTCAATCGTATGCTAGCACGATTTTCTTGAACCTAATTGAATCTAATTCAAATCAATTGACCTGGGTTAGTCTAATTGATGATATCTAGATCCAAACCCTTATTTGTGTGATTCAGTTAGGTTTAGTTCCATATGGTAATGAGATATGTCACGATCTCTATCATCGACATCATCGAAATACCTTCCGATGGATCAGAACTTTTTTGATTCAGACAACTAGTATGATTGATCATCTAAATCATTCTAATTGCTCTCAAAATCCACCAATGACACCTAGCAGCATATGGTGGCAACCCATCAGAACTAAAAATGAACCTCTTGGTGCAGTTACCCGTGTGGTTAAGTTCTTCTATCTTGAGCCCCGATCAGATTAGGGTTAAGGTGAACTCGTCAAACCCTAATATCCATCATATGATTAATCATTTGATTCAAGTTCAATGTAAAAACCTTAATAGAAACTCTTTCTATTATTTCACTCTGTCATGGCCATAGGCTTATCGACTTGATTCTCATGATCATCATAGGGCTACTCCTCATCTACCGAGGTAGATAGATTCCCTCTTGGTGCAATCCAATTCCTACAATGAACATGCTATAGCCAACATACACCTCAGGATTTCTAATGGCTAGTAGACCGAGATGGTGTAGTCAAAATATAACACCCTCAAGGTAAACTATTGATGCACCTTAGGTCAAAGAACCAGACACATAACTACAGCTTTGAGCTAGTCATCGACGAGAAGGTAGACTTCCTAATGACTGCTCGAGGTGGTCATGCTCAGTGCCCTCATTCTCTAACGAGTACCTGTACTCTCGCTCCAGTATTTCTACATCGTAGACTCAAGACTCATCTACTATAAAGAAGCGATTGTACACCAACCTTCTAGATCAATCACCATCCTCATGATGATCCTACGGTCAGGAGCATTTTATGAGTTAATAATGAAAATTCATGTCTTAAATTTCAACTCTTGAAAATAAGAATTATCATTGCCATTAACTCAAGGAATGTTTCATAGACACTAAATACACATTACGATAGAAAATAATTTATTTTATTATTTATAGTCAAAATTATAATTTTGCCCTTAGAAGTGTATAACAAGTGTCGCCAATTCTAGCTTCTAGGGCACACATATCTAACAAACTCCCACTTGATCTAAAACCAATTGGCTGCAAATCTAACTCCCATCTTCTCAAGATGGGCTTCGATCTTCTATTGGTCTAATGGCTTTGTAAGTGGGTCTGCTGCATTATCTGTGGAGTCAACTTTCTAGACCACGACGTATCCCTTCTCGAAGTAATCATTGATGAGGTGGTATCGCTGCTCAATATGTTTAGATTTCTAGTGAGACCTCAGCTCCTTAGCAAGGGCTATGGCGCCATTATTATCGCAGTATAGTGGAATGGCATCTGATAGCATCACTTCGATCTCTGTGGTGAACTTCTTATACCAGAATGCCTCCTTCGTAGCTTCTGACGCAGCGATGTATCCTGCTTCCATGGTGAAATTTGCTATTATTGTCTGTTTGGAACTCTTTCAACTGACATCACCATCATTACACACAAATAGATTTCCAGATATCGACTTTCGATCATCTATGTCAGACATAAAATTTGAGTCTGTATATCCCTAGACTTGGAGTTCTCCATTACCAAAAGTCAAGAACATATCCTTAGTTCTTCTTAAGTACTTAAGGATACATTTCACAGAAGTCCAGTGTTCTTCACCTGGATTCGACTGATATCTGCTCGTGACACTCACAGCATGGGCTATATTAGGTCGCATACATAACATGGCATACATGAGGCTTCCTATTATAGAAGCATAAGGGATCTTATTCATGCGTTCTATCTCCTTAGGTGTGCTAGGGCACATCTTCTTGAAGAGATGAATGCCATGTCTGAAGGGTACAAAACCTCTCTTAGAGTTTTCCATGCTAAACCTCTTTAGCACCTCCTCTATGTACTTCTTCTGTGAAAGATCTAGCATCCTATTGGGTCTATCTCTATAGACTTTGATTCCAAGAATGAAGGATGCTTCTCCAAGATCTTTCATGGAGAATTCTTTAGATAACGACATTTTAACTATGGTCAACTTAGGAATATCATTCCCAATAAGAAGGATATCATCCACGTACAGTATGAGGAAGACAATAGGGTTCCCACTGACCTTTCTAAAAACACATGATTCCTCCTCATTCTTGATGAAATCAAATAATTTGATCACATCATTAAAATGAGTATTCCAGCTCCGAGATGCTTGCTTAAGTCCATATATGGACCTTTGCAGCTTGCATAGTTTGTGATCAGTATCACTAGATGTGAAACCCAGCGGCTGTTCCATATAGATATCTTCCTCAAGATATCCATTTAAGAATATCATTTTCACGTCTATTTGCTATATTTCATAATTGAAATAGGCT
>QRFJ01002319.1:167190-213215 GCA_006176705.1 Cocos nucifera
CCTTCTGGGCATGCACACATATTTTTGAGAGAGAAAAAGTGTGTGTGAGGCATTCTCCCTTGTGTGAAATTCAAAATTTCATGAGAAAAAATTACAAAGAGTGGTGTGGGTGCAGGGTTTTCTAAGAGCATACCCTAGGGTTCCAGCCTAGGGTTCAGAAAGAGAGTTGGTGAGCTTTGAGTGTCGTAAGCCCACCAAAATTTAGGAGTGCCTCCTCTACCTCTCTACTATGTCTACTGGCAATCCAGAGCATCCAAAAAGTCCATAGATGAAGATCGAAGCAGTTCGGTCGACTTCAGCCGTCAAAGGATTTCAGCGTCGAGTTAGCACTTGGGAGGAGCCAATCAGGTCCAAAGTCTCGTGTGGACGATCCATGGAGGCCAGATGCACTGTGTGGCTACATCGTGATGAGTGAACCTCATCGATGATGTTTGGATTATGGTGATTGACTATCCGTGCAAGGTATCATGTTTAGAACAGGTTGCTATAATAGTAAATAGTTACTGTTACCAATCTAGCTTTTCAAATTCAAAGCATGTACATCATATTTAGATCCTATGTGTAGGATTTTTGATATGATCAGTAGCTTATAATTTATTAAATTAATTATATTATCCACTATATTTAATGAATTTTTGAAAAAAGTTTTGAAAATAAGGCTAGAAACCCTACATTGAAAATCTTCAGTGGTATCAGAGCAAGGTTCGTTAAATATGATTTATATGCTTTAGAATTTAAAAATTTATGCATATTAGATATGTACTTTATTTGAGTAGTCTAGTAATCGAGCTTGAATGAGCCACCAAGTCATCCAATCATAAGGGATAAGCATGGTTTAAAGGCCATTTTCTTCCATTCGATGGGGATTCCTTATGGTGGTAGGGGTGCCATCATGAACTCATTCTTGAAGATAAATGGTAAAAAAAAAAATTATATTGATTTAATCTAAATTTTAATCATGAATGTATTAGATTAGATCTAAATTTAGATTCATGATTTTTATGTAGTGTACATAGATTTAGATTAAAACCTATAACTAGTACTGTTTATGAAATCAGTCAACCTATTTTTGAAATGAGTCGACCCACTTAGTGAACAATGCTATGTTGTAAAGAATCTTTCAAAAATTTTAAAAAATATTTTTAAAATGCTGAACCTCAATCCTTAGCCCAAAAACTTAATTAGAAATTAAATAAAAATGAATTAGGATCTAGAATTATGAATTAAAGATCCTAAGTCATTAATCATAACTTATGGATTATTGGGTTAGATGAATTAGGTCTACTAATTGAGTTAGACCTAAAGTTAGTTAAAGAATGGACTAAATTAGAGTAATTGATCAAATCTATCCAAATATTTAATTAGATAGGTCAAGGACTCTTTAGACTCAATTACAATAGTTATAGTTAGTCAAGTCTATGCCTTTAACGAGGACCAAATGGACTTAATTCATGGCTACATGGTTGAACCCGAAATTACTAGGTTGGTCAAATTAAAACTAATGAATCGGATGATATCTAAGGTAAGTTTAGTAGTCTGACCAGTGGTTCTTAATTAAGAGCTACTTGCACTGATTCGATCTTTGACGAGTTAATGGCATATTTGTTCCACTGATCTCACTTACCTGATCATCCTAATGAGTTAGATTTTGATTAGATCACTTGGTGATTCGAACTCATCCATGTCAATTAGGTAAGTCAGTGTGACTAAATTAGGTGCTCCTAATATCGACTCAAATTAGGTCCTTTTGATCTGACTTAGTGAAGTCAGTAGGAGGATCTAAATTGGCTAGTGTATTCTTTCCTCATTTTCTTAAAATCAATTAATAAAATCCTCTAAAATTATTAAGTCCTTAAAAATGATATAGTTATGATGATAACTAGGTCACTGCCTCCCATTAAATTGAGTAATAATGGGTCCATTAGTTTAATAATCATTGGAGACCCAAAGGCTTGGTGCTTATTGACTAATGAAATTATCATTCATAAAATGATAGTTTGGTTGTATCTTTCTAATGGTGGTCAGATTGGTCGACCAAAGTCGGGCCTGATCATTTATTGGTTAAACGCACTAAATGTGATCAAGTTAATGGTTGGACCTAACCAAATTTTTTTAGTGAAGGCCAAAGCCTACTGATTAGGTTTTGGGGCAAAATTAAATTACTAAAAGTTGTTTAGAGAAATAATTGGTTAGGAACCTATCCATAGATGAACATGGGTTGACCAACCAAAGTTAGGCTCGTGTGTAGTCTATGTGAATTCTAGTACCTACTAAGAAATTAAAGTAATTCTTTTAATTGGAGGTAGAGGCTACCAGTTCATATAAAATAGTAGAAGAACCTTTAGGCTAAAGTCCAAGTCTTTAAGATAAATAATTCATATACTAATTAGGTTTGATTTTTCTTTTTGTATAGAAATGGCCACTATCCTGTCATTCCAATCATTGTTGGATAATGACAAACTTATGGGACCTAACTTCGATAGTTGGTATCGAAAGTTAAAGATCGTCCTGGAGCATAAGCAGATCTTTTATATTTTGATAGATTCAGCACCTAAGGAGCCAGCTCCAAATGCTAAAGGTATGATTCAAGACACTTATCAAAAATGGCTCAATGACCATACCATCGTTCGATGCATTATGCTGGCGGTAATGAATGATGAGTTTAGTCGCGAGTTTGAGACTGCCTAGCCATAAGAGATGCTTAAAAAGTTAAACGACTCCTTTGGGATGCCTAACGACGTTAAGAGGCATAAGACTAGTTATGCCATTTTCAATGCTTGGATGAGGGATGGAGCATCAGTCACCGATCATGTATTATACATGATCGAGATGATTGAATGCCTGAATAAGCTAGGCTTCCCCTGCATGAGCAACTCGGCAAGGATGCGATCCTTAATTCTTTACCCAAGTCCTTCCTCCCCTTCGTTACTCATTTTTGAATGATAAAGCCTGCAGTAAACTATCATGGCTTATTGGAGTTGCTGTAAAACTTTGAGAAGGATCACTAGCTCCATAAGGAGTCGATGAATGTAGTGGGAGGGTCTTCTTTTGGTCATCGATCCTTTAAGAAAGGGAAGAAGAATAAGAAGAAGAAGAATAAGAAGGTGCAGTCGCATGCTGAGACGTCTGCACAGGATTAGACCAAGAAGCGTAAGCCCAACCAGAGCTAGATAGAGTGTTTCTTTTGCAAGAAGTAGGGGCACTAGAAAAGAAATTATCCTCAGTACATTGCCTCCCTAGATCCAAACAGACCAAGGAAGAAGCAAGCAGTTGCTGGGCAAGATAATTATATAATAACACCTTGCAATTTCTCGATATGTGATACTACTATCTGGGTATTGAATATCGGAAGTCCTTTTCATATCTATAATTTGATGCAGGGTTTGCAGGTCAGTAGAAGATTTGGTGAAGACAAGAGATTTCTGAAAGTTAGAGATGAAAGACAAGTCCAAGTTCTAGCTTTAGGAATCATGAACCTTGTAATCAATTCTCATAATCTAATTCTTCATGAATGTCATTATTGTCCAAGCTTTTTATTGAATGTTATTTATGTAGGCCTTTTGGCCATATACAGTTATGAATTTTCAATAAAAAAAATATTTGTAATATCATTTTGAATGGTGTTACGATGTTTGTTGGGCAATTGAATAATGGAATTTACTTACTATCACAGCCTATTAATGTGGTTCAGTTTTTCGGTAAATGTCCTAGAATTAGCGATGTGTCTGACTTTGGCATTGTAGGCTAGGTCATATCAATAAGAATATAATAAATAGGTTGGCTCAAGTAGAAATTCTTGAAGTCGATAATTGTGAATCATTTCCAACCTATGAGTCATGTCTTCTTGGTAAGATGACCAAGTCATCTTTTACTGGAAAAAGTAAGCAAGCCAGTGAACTCCTGAGTCTAGTACATTCAGATGTATGAGGACCCATGAGCTCAAGTGCTAGAGGTGAATATTTCTACTTCATAACCTTCACGGATGATCTATCTAAGTATGGGTATGTCTATTTAATGAAGCAGAAGTCGGAGTCATTTGAAATATTCAAACTATTCTATAATGAGATAAAAAAATAAACTAGGAAGAGTATTAAAATTCTTCGATCTAACCGAGGGGGTGAGTACCTTTTCAATGAGTTTCTGACATATCTTGGGAGGAATGAGATTCTCTCCCAGTGGACTTCTCCTAGAACATCACAGCATAATGGTATATCTCAAAGGAGGAATCGGATCCTATTGGACATGATTCGATTCATGATAGGATTTACCAATCTGCCAATCTCCTTATGGGGATATGCACTCGAGTTGGCTTGTTACATTCTGAATAGAGTTCTGAATAAGTCTGTTTCCAAAATACCATATGAGATATGGACAGGATGTAAGCCAATACTCATGCACCTTAGGATTTGGGGGTGTCCAGCTTATGTCAAACATTTATTAATGGATAAACTTGGAGCTAAGTTTGACAAGTGTTATTTTATAGGATACCCAAAAGAGGCCAAAGGATATTACTTCTATCTAGATGATGAGCAAAAGATGTTTGTCAGCTTTAAGGCAATCTTTTTGGAAAAGAAGTTCCTTGGTGAAAGGACTAATGCCTCTAAGGTCAAACTTGAGAAAGTTCGGCAGGTGGAAAAACCGACATAAATTACTGAACCTAAACTAGATTTGATAAGATCATATCCGGAGCCCATTGAACCTGTATCCTTAAGCTAGTCTGATAGAGCACCATGTTAATCAGACAGATACTATGATTTTTTTGTCCAAAATGGTGATCCTATCGAACTCGATGAGAACGATGAGGATCCAATCACCTATATGGATGCAATGCAGAGATCTGACTCTGAGAAATGGCTTAAGGTCATGAAATCCAAAATGGAGTTCATGAAGGTCAATGATGTATGGACATTGGTTAACCCACACTAAGGGGTAAAATCCATAGGGTGTAAGTGGGTCTTCAAGAAGAAAAGGGGTGCAGACGAGAAGGTAGAGACCTATAAAGCCCATCTGATTTTCAAAAGATATCATCAACGTTATGGTATAAACTATGATGAGACATTTTCTCCTATAGTAATGCTCAAGTCCATTCAGATTATGCTTACGATAGCTGTCCATCTGGATGATGAAATCTGGCAAATGGATGTGAAAATAACTTTCCTGAATGGAGAGCTGAACAAAAAGATGTATATGATACAATCTAAAGGATTCACATCCATAGATGAGTCTAAGGTATGTAAGCTTCAAAGATCCATTTATGGACTGAAGCAGGCATCTCGAAGTTGGAACATATGTTTTAATAGGATGATCAAGACGTATGACTTTGTTAAGAATAAAGAAGAGCCCTGCATATACAAATGGGCTAATGGTCTGATGGTTGCATTTCTTGTGTTGTATATGGATGATATTCTCTTAATCGGGAATGATGTCCCTGCATTACAGGAAATAAAAATATGGTTGTCATCATAATTCTCCATGAAGGATCTAGAAGAAGCTTTCTACATCCTAGGGATGAAGATCTATAGAGATAGATCTAAAAGGTTGCTTGCTTTATCCTAGTCCATGTACATTGATACTATACTGAAGAGGTTCAGCATGAAGAATTCCAAGAAAGGCTATCTACCGATAAGCCATGAAATTTTTCTTTTGAAGAAGGATTATCTGACAACACCTTAAGAGAGAGAGTATATAAGTAGAATTCCATATGCTTCGATAATGAATTCTATCATGTACGTCATGACATGTACGCGATCAGACGTGGCATACTCACTAGGAGTAGTGAGTAGATACCAATCTGATCTAGGAGAAAATCATTGAAAGGTTGTTAAAACCATCATAAAGTATTTAAGAAATACAAAAAACTAGTGGCTTATTTATGGTGAGCCGGACTTAAAACTTGTGGGATTTACAGACTCTAGTTTTCGATCTAATCATAATGACAGCAAGAGTGTATTGGGGTATGTGTTTATCCTTAATGATGGAGCTGTCTGTTGGAAGAGTTCCAAGTAGCACACCATGATCGACTCAGTATGTGAGGCAGAGTATGTTGCTGTATCAGATGCTGACAAAGAAGCGGTGTGGCTGAGGAAGTTCATCACCGAGCTTAGAGTAGCACCCTTCCTTGATAGTCCAGTTCTACTGTACTATGACAGCTTTGAAGTCATTGTTCAGGCGAAGGAACCGAAGGCACACCAGCGGACAAAGCATATTCTACATCGCTACCATTTTGTCTGGAACATCGTGGATTGAGGTGACATCGACCTTCAGAAGATCGATGAAAAGGAGAACCTAACCGACCCATTCACTAAAGCTATTGCGGTAAAGGAGTTCGACGACTTCAAGTCAAAGATGGGTACTAGATACTTCATCGATTGGCTTTAGTCTAAGTGGAAGATTGTTGGAAATGGTGTCCCAAAGTCAATCATCAGCTTACTGATGGTTATACGGATTTTTATATTTATATATGAATTATAAATAAATAAAAGTTATTTTGGCATTTTTCATCATAAATTCTTTCATCTTCTAATGAACTCCTATGTTGTGGTAAAGTCCTTAGAACTATTTAGAATCGACAAAGGAGGATTTGTCATTTAGTCCTTAAATCTATTCACGACCAAATGATACGTTGTTACCTAGGACAATAATGATTATAGAGTATAGGTCGTTGTATACCATATAGGTTGGTTGTCCTCTTAACTAAAGAGTGTGTAGATACTGATATGGCATACAAATGAGATGTATGGATATATCTGCACTGAACGTGACCAACTCTAGAGCTTTTTTACTGTCGAGATTTACTCCGATGGAATATAGGTATAAGTATCCCTCCGACTTAAGATCACCACGGTGACTTCCAAGCAACTCACTATGCTTTGGTGTTGGAATATTTGAATTTTAGTGACGAAAGATTTTAGGGCACAGTCAAATACTTGAGGAGTCAGTGTGCGAGTCCAGATAGGATTGACCACTCCGGTTCAGGAGCTATGTTCAATTATATTTCAATTTAGCAAAGACCTTGGCCAGGATAGTCCTAGTGAGGAGTCATAGGACTAATTGCTTTGAGATACGATTTGGATGTATTTATCAGAGTTGATAGTTTAACTCTGAGTCATCCTAAATACAGAGGTCAAAGGGATGAATTATATGGTAACCATACTCATGTAGGTTCTGAATGTTATGATTGTGACTATTCAACCTATTCAGATGTTGGGTACTATTTCTAGATGGTCACTTCGATTGGTATAGAAAGTGGTTTCTATGCTACCGGCTTAGGTTCGAACCTGTAGAGTCACATATACTAGAAGTTCCTATCCGATCTGATGGCTGATCAAGAGTTCCACTAGACTGAGACTCTTTGACTAAGAGTCCTACTGGGCTGGGACTTTGAGTCCTACCTATCTAAGACTCTATGATCGAGTCTAGACTCTGTGATCATAAATTTCACTCATTTTGGGACACCAGGGTCAACAGTCCTACTAGTTTGGGACTCTTCGATCAAGATTCCATATTGATGGACTTTATAGCCCGATTACCCACCATATTTGGATTTTATATTTATGAGAGATTTAATTAGTGATTTGATCGCTAATTAACTTAATTTAATTGAATATTAATTTTGGGTTCAAGTCTAATAGAATTGAATTCAGTTGGGTTTGACCTGATTAGGTTATGAGATGACCTAATCACCGAGGAGGTTTGATCTTTGATTTGATCAAGGATTGGGCTTGATCAATTCATGATTTTATTAGAATTTAATTGAGCCTAATTAAGCCTAAATTGGTTGGGTTTAATTTAGTCTAATTGGACCTAAACAATTTTGATTGGAATGAGTTCAATTGGATAAGGTTTAAATCCAAGCTAGTTTGACTGGTCTTCTTTTCATGCGCCACCTCATGTTTCTATGCCCACTTTTCTCTATGAGAAATTATTTCTCAAAATAATTCTCCATGCAATGAAAAGGCCCATGCCCAGGTTTTTCACGCCCAGTTGGATAAGGGTTGGTGGTTGATGATACAAATTTGAATGAGATTCAAATTTGAACCAACCCCTTGCGCCACACTCTTTTTGTGCACCCCATTTTTTACACGAGAAAAGGTTTCTCATGGGATTTCTTCATGCTGATGAGAGGGTGCACATTCTTCTTTCTCATGCCCATTGGATTAGGATGGATTGGTTACTATTTGAATTCAAAAGTAGTTTGAATTCAAATGGATAACAACCACCCTATCTCATCTTCTCATGCGTAGAAGACTCTGTCTTATGCAAAATAAAATCCAAATCCTTCTGGGCATGTGCACATCTTTCTTAGAGAGAGAAAGTGTGTGTGAGGCATTCTCCCTTGCATGGAAAAATCAAAATTTTGTGAGAAAAAATTACAGAGAGTGGTGTGGGGGTAGAGTTTTCTGAGATCATACCCTAGGGTTCTAGCCTTGGGTTCAGAAAGAGAGTTGGTGAGCTTCGAGTGTCATAAGCCCACCAAAATTTTAGGAGTGCCTCCTCTACCTCTCTACCATGTCTACTAGTGATCTGGAGCATCTGAAGAGTCTGTAGATGAAGATCGAAGTAGTTTGGTTGACTTCAGTTGTCGAAGGATTCCAGCATCGAGCTAGCACTCAGGAGGAGCCGATCAGATCCAAGGCCTCGTGTGGATGATCCGTGAAGGCCAGATGCACTATATGGCTGCATCACAATGAGTGGACCTCTTTGGCAATGTTTGGATTGTGGTGATCGACTATCCGCATAAGGTATTATATTTTGAACACGTAGCTATACATCATATTTAGATCTAGTTGTACATCATAAATAGTTATTATTATCGATCTAGCTTTTCAAATTTAAAGCATGTACATCATATGTAGATCCTATGTGTAGGGTTTTCTAAAATAATCAGCAACTTATAATTAATTAGATTAATTATATTATCCACTGCATTTAATGAATTTTTGAAAAAAATTTTGAAAATAAGGCTAGAAATCCTGGACTAAAAATCTTCAATGAGAAGATCATTGAGCCGATTCCTAGCATGAAAGCCTAGCCAAGGATAGAGTTGTTAGATGTGTGCCTTAGAAGCCAGATTGGCTGACACTTGCTAAATACTTTTTAGGTGCATTTTCATATTTTTGACTTAAAAATAATTAAAGGATTATTTATTCTATCACATTGTGTGTAAAGTGTATATGATATATCCATTGGGTTAATAGGCATGATAACACATATTCTCAAGAGTTGAGAATTTAAAGCATGAGTTATCATAATTAACTCATAAATTGCTTGCGATTGTAGGATCATCATGAGAATGAGGATTGATCCAGAAGATCGATGTACGATCGCTTTCTTAGGATAAATGAGTCTTGAGTCTATGGTGTGGAGATACCAAAGCGAGAGTACAGATACTCATTAGAGAATAAAGGCACTGAGCGTGACCATCACGAGCAGTCATAAGGGAGCCAACCTTCTCATCGATGACTAGCTCGATGCTGTAGCATGTGTTTAGTTCTTTGACCTGAGGTGCATCGACAGTTCACCTTAAGGGTGTTATAGTTTGACTACATTATAATGTTAGATATGTGTGCCCTAGAAGCCAAATTGGCTGACACTTATACTATACTTCTAAGGAAAAAATTATAATTTTAACTATAAATAATAAAATGGATTATTTTCTATCATAGTGTGTATTTGAAAGTATCTGTGATACATCCCTTGAGTTAATGGTAATGATAGTTCATATTTTCAAGAGTTGAAAATTTAAGACATAAATTTTTATTATTAACTCATAAAATGCTTTCGATCATAGGATCATCATGAAGATGGTGATTGAATCGAAAGGTTGGTGTACGATCGCTTCTTTTGGATAGATGAGTCTTGAATCTACGGTGTAAAAATATCGGAGCGAGAGTACAGGTACTCATTAGAGAACGAGGGCACTGAGCGTGACCATCTCGAGCAGTCATAAGAAAGTCTACCTTCTCATCGATGACTGGCTCGAAGCTGCAGTGGTGTGTCTAGTTCTTTGACCTGAGGTACATCGGCAGTTCATTTTTAGAATGTTATAGTTTGACTACACCATAACTCGGTCTCCTAGCCACTCAAAATCCTGAGGTGTATGTTGGCTATAGCATATTCGTTGTAGGAATTGGATTGCAGTAATAGGAGATCTATCTACCTCGATAGATGAGGAGTAGCCCTATGATGATCATGAGAATCAAGTCCATAAGCCCATAGCCATGGCAGAGTGAAACAATAGAAAGAGTTTTTATTAAGGTTTTTATATTGGACATGAATCAAATGATTAATTCATATGATGAAAATTAGGATTTGATGAGATCACCTTAACCCTAATTCGGTCAGGGCTCAAGATAGAGGAACTTAATCACATAGGTAACTGCACCAGAGGTTTGCTTTCAGTTCTGATGGATTGCCACCATATGCGGCTAGGTATCACTGATAGATTTTGGAAGCAATTAAAATGATTTGAATGATCGATCATACTAGTTATCTAAATCAGAAAAGTTCTTATCCATCGAAAGGTGTTTCGATGATGTCGATGATAGAGATCGTGACATATCCTATTACCATATGAAACTGAATCTAACTGGATCACACAAACAAGAATTTGGATCTGGATGTCATCAATTGAACTAATCCAATTCAATTGATTTGAATAAGATTCAATTAGGTTCAAGGAAATCATGCTAGCACACGATTGAGCCTAATGTTCTCCTTTAACAATCATTAAAGCTTGTCTCGACTGAGCCAAACATATTTGGGCTCACTCAGGTACCTTTACTTGGTCTGACTGGAGCTTGTCCAGATCAAAAAAGGGTTATCTTAATTTATAAGATAAATTTAAAACAACACCTGCCATTTTCGGTCACCTGCTAATTTTTGTTTTTGGACATTGGTCAAATGTTGACCCTGAATACTTAGACATCTGCCCATGTGTCATGTGCCCATAGGAGAGTACCTGGGGAATTATCCTCCTACTAAAAAGCAGATGGGAAGGGGGCACACATCTAGGGAGGCATGCGCCCCATGAGGATAAAAGATGGAGTCCCATACAGATGGGACTCTAGGTTGCTTCAGAGGATTAAACTGTGTGGTACTAAGAAGTCTTGTTTGACCCAGTCTTGGCACCACCTTAGGAGGGCTTTAAGGATCTCTTATCTGATTGGATCAGATGATGTCATCCCACTAATCAGATTTAGATCTAATTGTACAAAGGGCCATGATTGGCCAGGATGATGTTGAAGGGAAAACCCTATTTTCTAGGTCAGGTTCATTCAGATCTGATTGGATCAAAAGAAATATTACAAAAATTTTTCTCTTATATTGAGATCAGATCTAAGACTTTTCATATTTGATATTATTGATGTAACAAAAAATAAAATAAAAATAAAAGATAAATTAAATCTAAGTTAATTTTACCTTATAGCAGGTAATCAGATTATCCTATGATGATCCTGATATCTCCCTGAGGTTCTGGATCTAGCCACGTAAGTGCCTGACCTCTACCGATATCCACTCAGGTAGGATCTGGAGATCTTCTCCTTCTTTATCACTTCTCCTAATATCAGATCTAGATTTGATTTAGAAAATCTTCAAAACTTTTTTTGAAGATCGGGTGTCGTCTCTTGCAATAGTGTTGCCTTCTTCCTTTCTCATCGCCTTTCTCTTGCTTGGATCGCACCAAACTGAAGCCCAAAGATTCTTAGGCATGGATAGGTGAAAGAGGACCTGAAGATAGCATGGAGGAGGGAGAGGAGTAGTCTTGTGGTATGGGCAATGGGCTAGAGATCTAAATCCTAGGCACAAATAGGGTTTATATAGATCCTGCTGCGCCATGCAG
The DNA here is from genome assembly GCA_006176705.1 of Cocos nucifera. Taxonomy (NCBI): domain Eukaryota; kingdom Viridiplantae; phylum Streptophyta; class Magnoliopsida; order Arecales; family Arecaceae; genus Cocos; species Cocos nucifera. Next base: position 179,033 of record QRFJ01002319.1, read on the forward strand.
TACCACATCATCCCAGCAATCATGACTTTTTATGGAATCAGATCTAAATCTGATTGATGGGATGACATCATCTAATCCAAGTAGATGAAAGCCCCTCTGAATCAACCTTAGATGGCATCAAGATTGATCAAAGATAAGTCTTTGGCGCTACCTAGGTAGAAACCCCGAAGCAACCTGGAGTCCCATCTGTTTGGGACTCTAGGCATCACTATCCATGAGCGCACATCTCCCTAAGCATGTGCCCCTTATCCTACTATCTTTTAGTAGGTGGACTGGTCCAAATATTCTCTCCTATGATGGCTTGACACATGGGCAGATGTCTAAGTGTCAAAGGTGAATGTTTGACCAAATGTCCGAAATAGGATTTAGCAGGTGACGAAAAATGGTAGGTATTATCTCAAATTCATCTCATAAATTAATACAACCCTTTTTTGACCTAGACAAGCTCCAGTCAGACCAAGTAAAGGTACCTGAGTGAGCCCAAATATATTTGGCTCAGTCGAGATAACTTTTAATGATAATTAAAGAAGAATATTAGGCTTCAATCGTAGTGCTAGCACGATTTTCTTGAACCTAATTGAATCTAATTCAAATCAATTGAACTGGGTTAGTCTAATTGATGATCATCCAGATTCAAACCCTTATTTGTGTGATCCCAGTTAGGTTCAGTTCCATATGGTAATGAGGATATGTCACGATCTCTATCATCGACATCATCGAAACTACCTTCCGATGGATCAGAACTTTTTTGATTCAGACAACTAGTAATGATTGATCATCTAAATCATTCTAATTGCTCTCCAAAATCCACCAATGACACCTAGCAGTATATGGTGGCAACCCATCAGAACTGAAAATGAAACCTCTTGGTGCAGCTACCTGTGTGATTAAGTTCTTCTATCTTGAGCCCCGATCAGATTAGGGTTAAGGTGAACTCGTCAAACCCTAATATCCATCATATGATGTAATCATTCGATTCAAGTCCAATGTGAAAAACCTTAAATAGAAACTCTTTCTATTATTTCACTCTGCCATGGCCATGGGCTTATCGGACTTGATTCTCATGATCATCATAGGGCTGCTCCTCATCCACCGAGGTAGATAGATTCCATCTTGATGCAATCCAGTTCCTACAATGAACATGCTATAGCCAACATACACCTCAGGATTTCCATATGGCTAGGAGACCGAGTAATGGTGTAGTCAAACTATAACACCCTCAAGGTGAACTGCCGATGCACCTCAGGTCAAAGAACCAGACACACTAACTGCAGCATCGAGTCTAGTCATTGACGAGAAGGTAGACTTCCTAATGACTACTCGAGGTGGTCACGCTCAGTGCCCTCATTCTCTAACGAGTACCTGTACTCTCGCTCCGGTGTCTCCTACACCGTAGACTCAAGACTCATCTACTAAAGAGAAGCGATTGTACACCAACCTTCTAGGATCAATCACCATCCTCATGATGATCCTATGGTCAGGAGCATTTTATGAGTTAATAATGATTATTCATGTCTTAAATTTTCAACTCTTGAAAATATGAATTATCATTACCATTAACTCAAAGGATGTATCACAGACACTAAATACACATATGTGATAGAAAATAACCCATTTTATTATTTATAGTCAAAATTATAATTTTGCCCCTAGAAGTGTATTACAAGTGTCAGCCAATTCTGGCTTCTAGGGCACATATATCTAACAATCTCCCACTTGATCCTAAAGCCAATTGGCTACAAGTCTAAGTCCCATCTTCTCAAGGTGGGCTTCGATCTTCTGCTGGCCCAACGGCTTTGTAAGTGGGTCTGCCACATTATCTGTGGAGTTGACTCTCTTGACCTCGACGTAACCCTTCTCGAAGGTAATCGCGGATGAGGTGGTATCGCCGCTCAATGTGCTTGGATTTCTGGTGAGACCTCGGCTCCTTAGCAAGGGCTATGGCGCCATTATTGTCGCAGTATAGAGGAATGGCATCTGATGGCATTACTCCAATTTCTGCAGCAAACTTCTTATACCAGAATGCTTCCTTCGCAGCCTCTGATGCAGCGATATATTCTGCTTCCATGGTGGAATCTGCTATCATTTGTCTTTTGGAACTCTTCCAGCTGACAGCACCACCATTGCACACAAACAGACTTTCCAGATGTCGACTTTCGATCATCTATATCAGGACATGAAAATCCGAGTCTGTGTATCCCTAGGACTTGGAGTTCTCCATTACCAAAGACCAACATCATATCCTTAGTTCTTCTCAAGTACTTAAGGATACATTTCACAGAAGTCCAGTGTTCTTCACCTGGATTTGACTGATATCTGCTTGTGACACTCACAGCATGGGCTATATCAGGTCGTGTACATAGCATGGCATACATGAGGCTCCCTATTGCAGAAGCATAAGGGATCTTGCTCATGCGTTCTATTTCCTCAGGTGTGCTAGGGCACATCTTCTTGGAAAGATGAATACCATGTCTGAAGGGTATTAATCCCCTCTTAGAGTTTTCCATACTAAACCTCTTTAGTACTTCCTCTATGTACATCTTCTGTGAAAGTCCTAGCATCCTATTCGGTCTATCCCTATAGACCTTAATTCCTAGAATAAAGGATGCTTCACCTAGGTCTTTCATGGAGAATTCCTTAGGACAACCACATTTTTGACTGATGTCAACATGGGAATATCATTCCCAATAAGGAGGATGTCATCCACGTACAATACGAGGAAGACAACAGCGCTCCCACTGACCTTTTTGAAAACACATGGTTCCTCTTCATTTTTGATGAAACCAAACTTTTTGATCACATCATTGAAATGAGTGTTCCAGCTCCGAGATGCTTGCTTAAGTCCATATATGGACCTTTGCAGCTTGCAAACCTTGTGATCAGTATCACTGGATGTGAAACCTAGCGGCTGTTCCATATAGATATCTTCCTCAAGATATCCATTTAAGAATGCCATTTTCACGTCCATTTGCCATATTTCATAATCGAAATAGGCTGCAACAGCAAGCAATGTGCGGATGGATTTTAGCATAGCTACTGATGAAAAAGGTATCCTGATAGTCAATGCCTTCACGTTGACTATAACCTTTTGCCACTAGTCTAGCCTTGAATGTCTCCACATTCCCATCTGCACCAATCTTTCTCTTGAAGATCCATTTACACCCAATAGGTACTATACCTTCTGGTGGATCTACCAAGGTCCAGACTTGGTTTGAGTGCATCGAGTCAATTTCTGACTTCATTGCCTCTAACCATTTCTCGGAGTCGATATCTGATATCGCCTCGTTGTAGGTTTTGGGATCATCACCATGAGCACCATTACCTACGAGGAACATTTTCTCTCTACTTTCCTCTGAAATAATACCTAAGTATCTCTTCAGGGGGATGGAAAACTCTTTCCGATCTACGAGGTGGAGGAGGTAGTGTTCTTATTGGCTCAACCTGATTTGGTTCCAATTGGTCCTTAGCTCGTTGTACTCTTGTGAGACTTTCTCATCAAGCTTGAATCTGCTTTTCCAATGCCGCTATCTTGAATAAACTATTTTTCAAGAAAGATGGCATGTCGACTCACAATCACATTGTGGTCTTCTGGAATGTAGAAATAGTATCCTAATGACTCTTTAGGATATCCTATGAATCGAGCTCTAAAGGACCTAAACTCTAACTTGTCCGCTTGTTGTCTTTTGACATGAGCCGGACAACCCCAAATTCTGAGATGACTCAGACTTGGTTTCTTACCATGCCATATCTCATACGGTGTGGTAGGAACGGTTTTAGAGGGAACCCTATTCAGTAGATAAATTGAAGTTAACAATGAGTATCTCCAAAGAAAATCAGGGAGGTCTGTGAAGCTCATCATGGATCGGAACCATATCCAATAGAGTCCGATTTCTCCATTCTGAAACCCCGTTGAGTTGAGGTGTTCCTGGTGGAGTCCATTGAGAGACTATGCCATTTTCCTTGAGATAGTCTAGGAATTTTCGGCTAAGGTATTCACCTCCTCGATCTGATCGAAGAACCTTAATGGGTTTTTCCAGTTTGTTTTTCTACTTCATGTCTGAATTCTTTGAACTTTTCAAAAGCTTCAGACTTGTGTCTCATAAGATACACATACCCATACCTAGACAGATCATCGGTAAAGGTAATGAAGTAGATAAAATTGCCTCTAGCCGGCACATCAAATGGGCCGCACACATCAGTATGTACTAGGGCAAGGAGATCTGTGGCCCTCTCCCCATGTCCAACAAAAGGGAGTTTAGTCATTTTGCCTTGAAGACAAGATTCACAAGTTGGATATGACTCAGAAGTCAATGGACTCAATAGCCCATTTTTCTCCAATTTGTTGATCCTATCTTCTGCTATATGACCTAATCTCAAGGTGCCATAGATATCTATCATTTGGACTATCCCTAGGTCATTTTGTTTTATGGCATTCACATTTTGCTCGATAGTTAAAAATAGGTACATCAATATGTAGCTGATAAAGACCATTAATAAGAAAACCATTTGCAATTTTATTTCTTTCATAAAGAATGTTACAATGGTCCTTAAAGAAGGTAATCACATAGCCTTTCTTGTGCTAAGCATGAAACAGAAATCAAATTCCTGCTAGCTGCAGGCACATAATAACAGTCTTTCAAAACTAAGTCTAAACCAGATGGTAATCGAAGAGGGTATGTTTCCCACGGCTACTGCAGCAACTCTTGCTCCATTACCGATGCGTAGGATCATGTCTCCATCCCTCAGCCTCCTGCTATCCTCAAGATCCCTGCATGGAAGTGCACAGATGAGCACTAGAACCAGAGTCAAGCACCCAACTGGATGCAGAAGAAACCGTAAGGTTAGACTCAATAACGAGCATACCTCCAGAAGGACCTTCCTTCCTTCTTGTTCTTCAGGTGGCCAGGTAAGTAGGGCAGTTCCGCTTCCAATGGCCGTCGCTGTTGCAATGGAAACACTTTCCTTTGTCAGCGGCCTTCTTCTTTCGCTCTGCCTTCTTCTTCTTTCCTCCTTCCACCTTCTTGCTTTTTCACAGACTTCTTTTTCTTTCCATAAGACTTTCTTTTGGAAGAAGTCCGTTCCATAGCAAGAACTGAGCCTTTAGAACCTTTCATAGAAAGCTCAGCGGTAACCAGCATATTCATTAAGCTCGGCCAAGGAATTTTGAAGTTTATGCATGTGGTAATTCATGATGAATTGCCCATATGCATCAGTCAAGGATTGCAGAATAATATCATTCTGCAGATCCAAGTCTAACTTCACACCGAGCTTCTCAAGCTCTTCCATGTCCTTGATCATCATGTCAGACAGTGATCTTGGACTGACTGTCCCATCACGCATCTTAGCCTTAAAAAGTCATTTAGTGACTTGATATTTGGCTGCGCGACTCTGTTCACCAAACATCTCCTTGTAGGTGAGCCAACATTTGGCGAGCAGTCCCGATATCTTCATGTTGGCACTGGAGCTCATCAGACATCGAGCCCAACATGTAGTATCTGGCCTTATTATCTTCGTCTATCCACTTTTTCAAGAGATGCTCTCTGTTCAGTGGATGGACGAGCTGGTAAGGTGGGAGGGTCCTGGTCCAATACATGAGTTAACTTCTCAGAATCCCAAAATGAATTTTGAAGTTTCCTGAGCCAATCCTTTATAATTGGGTTCGATCAGTCTATGTGTGTCTAGGATACGTGCTAGTGGGTTGGATGCAGACATTTTTTTGTAGAGAGTCAAAGTTTCTAGTTAGATATTATAATTAAGACTTGACCAATTTATTTAGAATTTTATTTTTAAATAAATTAGCTTCCACTATTTTCTTGGATCCCTACACTCCTCTCTGTAGAGATGCAAAAATCTTCCATGATTATAGATTTCTAGTGGGTGGTGCAGGTCTCACCAACTGACTCATCACCTCACCTAACAGTTATTGGTGATGGGTTAGCCAATGAGTGAACAACTCTTGTTCAATGATTCTCTAATCATGGTGCACCCAAACTTGGTCTCTAATTCATGAATCTCACCGTATGTCTGGAATATTGATCCACTCCTTAGTTAAGTCAGATCCACCATTTGCACAGATTGGATTCCTAATTGAGTCTCTCACCGTATCCAAAATATTGAGCCCAACTCATCCTCCAGCCCATAGCATCCAATGCCTAATAGACATGGTTGCATCTTTCCGGTGCAACTGAACCACTGTGATCCAGTCGAGAACAATCAACCTCCGGGAAGGGCCCGCATATCTACAATGGTGGAAGACCTTAGACTTAATCTTTTCTTAGGGAGATTTGATTTAGGTCTCTTTAAACTAGACTTACAATATAGTCATAACAATTATGACTAACCTAGTGGCATGGGTTAGCTCGGATTATTAACCACCTTAGATCAGACTGGGTCGAACAAATATGGTCCAGGTAAGTGAGACCGGTGGAAGGGAATATGCCATTAACTCAACAAGAACGCATTCAAGGTCGAGTAGCTCTCAATTAAAAATCAGTCGATCGTATCTGCCAGAACTTACCTTAGACACCAAATTATTGAGTTAGAACCAATCAGGGTTAGCCTACAATCCAGACTCTAACCACTAAGCCTAATTAGGTCTTAGCTCGATTGATCACTCATGTGATTCGATCTTGACCCAAACTTAATCCTATTAGGTTGGTCAATTTAAGCACTCTTGATCCCATCTAACCAACTCTTGATTTGATTTGATCAACCACTAGACCTAATTGAGCTACCCAAGTCCGAACCCAATTTTATGAATATGTCTTAAATCTAAAAATTCTCAATTTTTAGACTTAACTTATTTCATAATCTTAATTCTTAATTAAGTTTAGGATTCACAAACAAAACATGTAAATAAAATCCTAAGGTTTTAGGATCTAAGATTTTGCAGAAAATAAGTTTTAGGTTTCTTATTAAGGATGAACACGCAGTACCCCTACACATCATAAGAATACCCCATTGAATAGAAAAAGAGGGCATTTTATATCCTACTTTATTCTTATGATCGGACGGCCAAGAAAAATGCCTTAATCAGAAACATAAAAACTATAAAACTAGTTAGATCTATATCATATATCTCATATATAAAAAATTATCTAACTATAAACATGTTTTGTATATATATCTTCATGTATCATATCATGCATGTTTTTAGATCTAAATTATCTCATAATTATTTAAAAAATTAAATTTAAATTAATCATATCAAAATAAATTCTATTTTAGATAATTATGTAGAACTATTCTATAACTAGTCTAAACATGCATTCATCATATCTCATATGAACAAAAATTAAATAACTTTATTTTCTATTTTTTAGATATTATTATAATATTTATAATATTAAAAAATAGTAAATAAATAGATCTAAAAATCATAACTAATCAAATTAAATTATGATTATGCAAGACTATACATAGAACAATTCTATTCTACAATGAGTCATGCATTTTGTACAACTTAGATCTAAATTATTTAATTTTTAATTTTTTTAATTTTAGATCTAATTACATCTTATGTGACCTTTGAAATTATCTAATTATTAGATCAAAATAAATTAAAATCAGATCTAATGAAACCTAGCTCTGATACCAATTGAAGGAAAAATCCTATTTTCTGGGTCAGGTTCATTTAGATCTGATTGGATCAAAAGATATATTACAAAAATTTTTCTCTTGGATCTAGATTAGATCTGAGATTTTTTAGATCTAATATTATTGATCTAATAAAAAAAATAAAATAAAAAATAAAGAATAAATTAAATCTAAGTTAATTTTATCTTGTAGCAGGTAATCGGATTATCCTGTGATGATCCTGAGGTACTGAATCTAGCCACGCAAGTGCCTGACCTCTACCGATATCCACTCAGGTAGGATCTAAAGATCTTCTCCTTCTTTATCAATTTTTCAAATATTAGATCTGGATCTGATTTGGAAGATCTTCAAAACTCCTTTTGAAGATCTGGTGTCATCTCTTGCAGCAGTGCTGCCTTCTTCCTTTCTCGTCGCCTTTCTCTTGCTTGGATTGCACCAAACTAAAGTCTGAAGATTCTTGGGCATGGATAGAAGAGAGAGGACCTGAAGATGGCATGGAGGAGGAAGAGGAGCAGCCTTGTGGCAATGGGCAATGGGCTAGAGATCTAAATCCTAGGCGCAGACAGGGTTTATATAGACCTTACTATGCCATGCAGTGCCACATCATCCAGGCCAATCACGGCCTTTTATGGAATTAGAGCTAAATTTGATTGATAGGATGACATCATCTAATCTAATCAGATGAGAGCCCCTCTGAATCAACCTTAGATGGTGCCAAGATCGATCAAAGACAAGTCGTTGGTACCACCTAGGTAGAAACCCCAAAGCAACCTGAAGTCCCATCTATTTAGGACTCCAGACATCACTATCCATGGGCGCACGCCTTCCTAGGCATGCACCCCTTATCCTACTATCTTTTAGTAGGTGGATTGGTCCAAATGTTCTCACCTATGATAGCTTGACACATGGGCAGATGTCTAAGTGTCAAAAATTAACGTTTGACCAAATGTCCAAAACAGGATTTAGTAGGTAACGAAAAATGATATGTGTTGTCTCAAATTCATCTCATAAATTAAGATGACTCTTTTCTAACCTAGACAAGCTCTAGTCAGATCAACTAAAGGTACCTAAGTGAGCTCAAACATATTTGGCTCAGTCGAGACAACTTTTAATGATAATTAAAGGAGAATATTAGGCTCAATCGTGTACTAGCACGATTTCCTTGAACCTAATTAAATCTAATTCAAATCAATTGAACTGGGTTAGTTCAATTGATAGTATCCAAATCCAAACCCTTATTTGTGTAATCCAGTTAGGTTCAGTTTCATATAGTAATGAGATATGTCGTGATCTCTATCATCGACATCATCGAAACACCTTATGATGGATTAGAACTTTTCTGATTCAGACAACTAGTATGATTGATCATCTAAATCATTCTAATTACTCTCAAAATCCACTAGTGATACCTAACAGCATATGGTGGCAATCCATCAGAACTAAAAATAAACCTCTCGGTATAGTTTTCTGTGTGGTTAAGTTCTTCGATCTTGAGCCTCGATCAGATTAGGGTTAAGGTAAACTCATCAAATCCTAATATCCATCATATGATTAATCATTTGATTCAAGTCCAATGTGAAAATCTTAATAGTAACTCCTTCTATTATTTCACTCTACCATGACCATAGGCTTATCGACTTGATTCTCATGATCATCATAGGGCTACTCCTCATCTACCGAGGTAGATAGATTCCCTCTTGGTGTAATCCAATTCCTACAATGAACATGCTATAGCCAACATACACCTTAGAATTTCGAATGGCTAGGAGACCGAGTCATGGTGTAGTCAAAATATAACACCCTCAAGGTGAATTATCGATGCACCTCAGATCAAAGAATCAGACACACAACTACAGCTTTGAGCCAGTCATCGACGAGAAGGTAGACTTCCTAATGATTGCTCGAGATGGTCATGCTCAGTGTCCTGGTTCTCTAACAAGTACCTATACTCTCGCTCCGGTGTCTCTACATCGTAGACTCAAGACTCATCTACCGTAAAGAAGCAATTGTACATCAACCTTCCGGATCAATCACCATCCTCATGATGATCCTACGATCAAGAGCATTTTATGAGTTAATAATAAAAATTCATGTCTTAAATTTTCAACTCTTGAAAATAAGAATTATCATTGCCATTAACTCAAGGGATGTATCACGGACACTAAATATACATTATGATAGAAAATAATCTATTTTATTATTTATAGTTAAAATTATAATTTTATCCTTAGAAGTATATAACAAGTGTCAGCCAATTCTGGCTTCTAGAGCACACATATCTAACGGATGTAGCACTACATGGCGCAGCAGGATCTATAAAACCCTATCTGCGCCTAGAATTTAATGCTTCTGCCTTTAGCCCATGCCACATAGCCTCTCTCCATCCTTCTCCATGCCATCCTCTGGTCCTCTCTCTCCTCTTCATGCCCAAGGACTTTTGGGCACGAACAAGTTGCGATCCAAGCAAGTGAAAGACGCTAGGAAAGGAAAAAGGCAGCACTGCTGCAAGGGACAACAGCTGTTCTTCAAAAGCAATTTTGAAGATCTTCAAGATCAGATCTAGATCTAATTTTTGAAGAATTGATTGAGAAGAAAAAGATCTTCAGATCCTGTCTGAGTGGATACCAGTAGAGGCTAGGTGCTTGCATGGCTACATCCAGAACCTCCGGCAAACATCGGGATCATCATAGGATAATTAAATTACCCAAAATAAAGATATAATTAAATTAGATTTTATTTTTATTTTTATTTTTATTATCAAATTAACAAGATCAGATCTGAGGAGTCTCAGATCTGATTAAGATCTTAGGAGAAAAGGTTTTAAAATATTCCTCCTGATCCAATCAGATCTGAACAAACCTGATCTAGAAAATAAGTTTTTCTCTTCAACTGGTATCAGAGCCAGATTTCATAATTTATTAGATCTAATTTTAATTTATTTTTGATATAATAATTAGATAATTTTTTATGTCACACTAGATGTGATTAGATTTGAAATCAAAAAATTAAAAATTAAATAATCTAGATCTAAGATGTATGAGATGCATGACTAGGCTAGGAATAGAATTATTCTATGTGTAGTCTAGCATGATCATAATTTTAATTTAACAATTATAATTTTTAGATCTATTTATTTATTATTTTTTAATATTATAAATATTATAATTAGAGGTAAAAAATAAAAAATAAATTTATTTAATTTCTTCATATGAGATATGATAGATACATGTTTAGACTAGTTGTAGAATAGTTCTACAAAATTATCTAGAATAAATTTTAATTCGATATGATCAAATTTAAATCTTATTTTTTAGATGTTTATGAGATAATTTAGATCTGAAAACATGCATGATATAATATATGAGATGTATGCAAAATATATTTTTTAGTTAGATTAATTTTTATATATGTGATATATGATATAGATCTAACTAGTTTTGTAGATTTATCATATTTTTGATTAAGGCGTTCCCCTTGGCTGTCCGATCATAAGAACGAAGTAGGGTTTAAAGGCTCTCTCCTTCCATTCATTGGGATGTTCTTATAGTGTGTAGGGGGTGCTGCGTGTTCGTCCTTAATCAAAAATTAAAAACTTATTTTCTGCAAAATCTTAGATCCTAAAACCCTAGGATTTTATATATATGTTTTGTTTATGAACCCTAAACTTAATTGAGAATTAAGATTATAAAATATATTAAGTCTAAAATTAAAAATTTTTAGATCTAAGACATATTCATAAAATTGGGTTTGGGCTTAGGTAACTTAATTAGGTCAAGCGGTTGATCAAACCAAATCAAGAGTTAGTTAGGTGGGATCAAGAGTTCTTAAATTGACCAGCCTAATAGGATTAAGTTTGGATCAAGATCGAGTCACATGAGTGATCGATCAAGTTAATACCTAATTAGGCTCAGTCGTTAGAGTCTGGATTGTAGGCTAACTCGATTGGTTCTGACTCAACAATTTAGTATCTAAGATAAGTTTGGCAGATACGATCGACTGGTTTTTAATTGAAAGCTACTCAACTCGAATGCATTCTTGTCGAGTTAATGGCATATCCCTTCCACCGATCTTACTTACCTTGCCATATTTATCGATTCAGTCCTGATCTAAGGTGGCTAACAATATGAGCTAATCCATGCCACAAAGTTAGTCATAATGGTTATGGCTATGCCAAGTCAAGTTTAAAGAGACCTAAATCAAATCTTCCTAAGAAAAAATTAAGTCTAAGGTCTTCCACCATTGTAGATGTACAGGCCTTTTCCAAGATTGATTGTTATCGACTGATCACAGTGGTTTAGTTGCATCAGAAAGACGCAACTATGTCTATTAGGCATTGGATGCTATGGGCTGGAGGATGGATTGGGATCAATATTTTGGATACGATGAGAGATCCAATTAGGAATCCAATCTATTCAATTGGTGGATCTGACTTAACTAAAAAGTGGATCAATATTTTGGACACTGTAAGATTCATGAATTAGAGATCAAGTTTGGGTGCATCATGATTAGAGAATCATTGGATAAGAGTTGTTCACTCATTAACTAACCCATCATCAATAACTATTAGGTGAGAAGATGAGTCAGTTGGTGGGACTGCACGATCCACTAGAAACCAATAATCGTGGAGATTTTTGCATCTCTACAGAGGGAGTGTAAGGATCCAAAAAAATAGTGGAAGCTAATTTATTCAAAAATCAAACTTCTAAATAAATTGGTCAAGTCTTAATTATAAAATCTAACTAGAAACTTTGACTCTCTATAGGAAAAAGAAAAATATCTACATCCAACCCACTAGCCCGTATCCTGGACACCCATAGAATGATCGGACCCAATTATAGGGATTGGCTCTGGAACTTCAAAATCATTTTGAGTTCTAAGAAGTTGATTTATGTATTGGATCAGGATCCTCCCATCTTACCAGCTCATCCGTTCGTTGAACAGAGATCGTCTCTTAACAAATGGATGGATGAAGATAATAAGGCTAGATACTACCTATTGGGCTCAATGTCTGATGAGCTTCAATACCAACATGAAGATATCAAGACTTTCCACCAAATGTTGGCTCACCTGCAAGAGTTGTTTGATGAACAGAGTCGTGTAGCCAAATATCAGGTCACTAAACAACTATTTAAGGCTAAAATACGTGATGGGTAGTTAGTCCAAGATTATTATCTAATAATGATCAAGGACTTGAAAGAGCTTGAGAAGCTCAGAGTGATGTTAGATCAGGATCTACAGAATGATATAATTCTACAATCCTTGACTGATGCGTATAGGTAATTCATCATGAACTACCATATGCATAAACTTTAGAATACTCTGGCCGAGCTTATGAATATGTTGGTTACTACTGAGCTTTCTATAAAAGATTCTAAAGGCTCAGCACTTGCTATGGAACGGATTTCTTCCAAGAGAAAGTCTTTTGGAAAGAAGAAAAAGTTTGTGAAAAGGTAGAAGATGGAAGGTGGAAAGAAAAAGAAGGCAGAGTTGAAGAAGAAGGCCGCTGATAAAAGAAAGTATTTCCATTATAATACTGACGGCCACTGAAAGCAAAACTGCCCTACATACCCGGCCACCCTAAAGAATAAGAAAGAGACGGGTCCTTCTGGAGGTATGCTCATTATTGAATCTAACCTTACGGTTTATTTTGCATCCAGTTAGATGCTTGACTCTGGTTCTAGTGCTCATTTATGCACTTCCATGTAGGATCTTGAGGATTGCAAGAGGCTGAGAGATGGTGAGATGATCCTCCGCATCGAAAATAGAGCAAGGGTTGCTGCTGTAGTTATAGGAACTATTGGTGCAGAATTTGGTTGATGCTGGATCGAGCTGGAGTGGAGGAGGATGAGATCGCCGTCGGTGATCTGCAAAATAAAGTTTCGTTTAGAGCCGATGAAGGGTGGCTCCGATGGGACCCTCCGACGGTCAAGTTAACTCTAACCAACAGATATGGAGTGCTCGGTAGGGAGTTTGGTAGAGTTTCAAGGAGGAGAGAAGAGTTCTTTTTTTAAACCTGGCCTGAGCGTATCTGGAGGGTCCTTTTTATAGGCAGAGCTTGTTGTAACTGCCTTGATTAATGATTGTCGTAACTGATCTGATCAATGCTGATCATTATTGACTTGATAAATGCCGATCGTTATTGACTTGATAAATGCCGATCGTTATTATCGTGTAACCATTTAGTAGTGGGATCACCGACAGGAATCCATCGATAGTCTGTAAGAAGTTAGGCTTCCGTAGAAGTACGATCACTGAGAAGTTCGACCACTGGAGGTGTCTGCAAGGAGTCCGACTTCCGTAGAAGTCCGACCGCTGGAGGAGTCCGCAAGGAGTCCGACTTTCGTAGAAGCCCGACCGCTAGAGAAGTCCACAAGGAGTCCGACTTCCGTAGAAGCCCGACCGTTGGAGGAGTCCGTAAGGAGTCCGGCTTCCATAGAAGTCCGACCGCTGGAGGAGTCCGCAAGGAGTCCGACTTTCGTAGAAGTCCGACCGCTGGAGGAGTCCGACTTTCGTAGAAGCCCGGCCGTTGGAGGAGTCCATAAGGAGTCCGACTTCCATAAAAGCCCGACCGCTAGAGGAGTCCGCAAGGAGTCTGGCTTCCATAGAAGATCGGCCACTAAAGAGCTCGACTAAGGCTCGTCCACTGAAGCTTTTTCGTGACTACCGATTGCATTATCGGTTGAGCATCTAATTGGACTTCGGTGGGAGCGGGATTTATCCCCAACAATAGTCCCTCCACTCCTGAGTTTGAAATTCGAAGGAAGGGAGTACCAAAATAGGCGACTGTCGAAGTTCTTTCCCCGGCTCTGCATCCATTAAAGTTGAAGTTCGGGGGATCATATCTCCTGCCCCAAAGGTTACCTCGGGGGAAATCTCATCTTGCAGCTAAAGTTGATGGAGATCCTATCTCCTGTAGACTTCGGAGCTCAGACTTGAACTTTGCTCGTATTAGGATGAGGTTCTCCTCCTGTTCCTAGTAGACTGTGGGGGTACGTAAGGGCCACAATCAGGGTCTCTCCCCCCATCTCGTCTAAAGTGAATGAGGCCTTTGACTTTGCTCACGTCAGGACGAGGTTCTCTTCCTATTCCTAATGGGCTGTGGGGGCACGCACAAGCCGTTGTCAGGGCCTCTCCCTCCATCTCGTCTAAAGTGAACGAGGCCTTCAACTTTGCTCGTGTCAGGATGAGATTCTCCTCCTGTTCCTAATGGATTGTGGGGGCACGCAAGGGCCGTTGTCAGGGCCTCTCCCCCATCTCGTCTAAAGTGAACGAGGCCTTCGACTTTGCTCGCATCAGGACGAGGTTCTCCTCCTGTTCCTAACGAACTATGGGGGCATGCAAGGGTCGTTGTTAGGGCCTCTCCCCCATCTTGTCTAAAGTGAACGAGGCCTTCGACTTTGCTCGCATCAGGACGAGGTTCTCCTCCTATTTCTAATGGGCTGTGGGGGCACACAAGGGCCGTTGTCCGGGCCTCTCTCCCCATCTCGTCTAAAGTGAACGAGGCCTTCGGCTTTGCTCGCGTCAGGACGAGGTTCCCCTCCTATTCCTAACGGGCTATGGGGCACGCAAGGATCGTTGTCAGGGCCTCTCCCCCCATCTCGTCTAAAGTGAACGAGGCCTTCGATTTTGCTTACATCAGGACGAGGTTCTCCTTCTGTTTCTAACGGGCTGTGGGGGCAAGCAAGGGCCGTTGTCAGGGCCTCTCCTCCATCTTGTCTAAAGTGAATGAGGCCTTCAACTTTGCTCGCGTCAGGACAAGGATCTCCTCCTATTTCTAACGAGCTGTGGGGGCACACAAGGGCCGTTGTCAGGGCCTCTCCCTCCATCTCGTCTAAAGTGAACGAGGCCTTCAACTTGCTCGCGTTAGGATGAGGTTCTCTTCCTATTCCTAACGGGCCACTTTCGCTCGTTTCTCTTCTATCATCATGTAATTCTTGCACCAGAAAACAAAATGAAGGAGTCTTATTAAAGGCAGTTTACTTGTAATACACCCTCAGGTTTTTTGAGTTCCAAGGTCGGGGAAGCATTATTCCTCCAAGCTCCTTCAGGCGATATGTTCCGGGCCGGATGACCTCCACCACTTCATATGGACATTTCCAATTTGGAGGGACTATTGTTGGGGAGAACCTTGGCGCTGGGGAGAACCTCAGTGTATCCTTCCATCGGGGCATCCCTACCTCCAGGCCCGAAGGGGAGTTTGGGCTTGCCTGCACCCAAAAGGAGTTTGGGAACACGGCCGAACTTTGCTCGACTATCCTAATTATGCGGGCTTACCCGGCTCGCCGATCTGCCGCTCGCCATCGGCTTCATCATCCTTGGTTTTGAAGGCCTCCTCAGCCCAGGCATAATCTTCAGCCCGAGCTAGCATGTTAGTAAAATTCTTGGGATATTTCTTTTCCAGGGAGAACAACAAGTCATTCTTTTGAAGGCCACCTTGAGCGCGGCCATCGCAATGGACTGGTCCAGATCCCGGACCTCCAATGCTGCGGCATTAAACCGGATGACATAAGCCCGGATGGATTCTCCTTGCTTCTTCTATTTGACATTCATCAAGGAATCCAAACTTCAGCGTGGACGGTGACTACTAACGAAGTGGACTGCGAACTGCTGGTTCATTTGATCAAACAATAAAATGGTACTTGGTTTAAGTGCTGAGTACCAGTTTCTGGCGGCTCCCTTAAGGGTCGAGGGAAAAGTCCGGCACAAAATAGCATCTGATGCGCCATAGAGCAACTCATCGTTCGGAAGGCTTCCAGGTGGTCGATTGGATCGGTAGTCCCATCGTAACTCTCAAACTGTGGGAGCTTGAAGTTCGATGGGACTGATTCCTACATAATTTTCTGCGAAAAGGGAGGGTCAGCACAAACATAATTACCATGAGAGGAGATGGAGTTCTTCAATCCATCGGCTCATTTCTAAGAGCCTTTGATCCAAGAGATCTTCACTGTCTTTGATCTCTAAGATTTTCTGGTAGAATGGGTGTGAAGCTTCCCCCTGGGTCAAGTCGTGGTCCGAGCAGGGGCCTTCCCTCCTCTGCTTCTCCCTTCTAGGGATTGAAGGTCGGGTAGCCCAAGTCGGCCATTCCTGGACTGGATCATAGGGCTCTGGAGAATTCTGCATCGGTTGAGCTGGTGCCGAGGCCTGCTGGTGTATGGCCTGCATCACCTTCGTGAGGCCACGAACCTGCTGGACGAGCAGGTTGAACTTCTCTGCATTCACAGCTGCTATAGATGGAACCTGAGTTACTGGGGCTGGAGTGGGAGCAGACGGATCTGAGTGAGATCGAGCCATGGAGGCCGTTGATCGTCGGATCGAAGCTCTCCTAGGAGGCATCTTCTCTTAGGAAAGAACTTTGGAGAGGAAGGAGGGAGATCTCTGGAGAGAGATCGTCACTGAGCACTTCTTTTAGATCGAGGGAACCTCAAGAATAAAGGGGGCCCTCCTTCTAGCACCAAAATTTGTTGGTGCAGAATTTGGTTGACGTCGAATCGAGCTAGAGTGGAGGAGGATGAGGTCATCGTCGGTGACCTGCAAAACAAAATTCCGTTTGGAGCCGGTGGGGGGTGGCTCCGACAGGACCCTCCGATGGTCAAGTTAGCTCTAGCCAACAGATATGGAGTACTAAGTAGGGAGTTCGGTAGAGTTTCAAGGAGGAGAGAAGAGTTTTTTTTTTAAAACCTAGCCTGAGCGTATCTGGAGGGTCCTTTTTATAGGCGGAGCTTGTTGTAACTACCTTGATTAATGATTGTCGTAACTATCCTGCTCAATGTCGATCATTATTGACTGAATAAATGCCGATCATTATTGTCGTGTAACCATTTAGTAGTGGGATCGCCAACAGGAATCCGTCGACAGTCTGTAAGAAGTTCGACTTCCGTAGAAGTTCGACCACTGAGAAGTTCGGCCACTGGAGGAGTCCGCAAGGAGTTCGGCTTCTGTAGAAGCCTGACTGTTGGAGGAGTCCGACATCCATAGAAGTCCGACCGCTGGAGGAGTCTGCAAGAAGTCTGGCTTCCGTAGAAGTCCGGTGGTTGGAGGAGTTCGCAAGAAGTCCGACTTTCGTAGAAGCCCGACCATCGGAGGACTCCGTAAGGAGTCCGACTTTCGTAGAAGTCCGACCACTGGAGGAGTCCATAAGAAGTTCGACTTCCATAGAAGCTCGACCGCTGGAGGAGTCCGCAAGGAGTCCGACTTTCATAGAAGCCCGACCGTTGGAGAAGTCCGCAAGGAATCCAACTTCTATAGAAGCTCAACCACTGGATGAGTCCACAAGGAGTCCAGCTTCCATAGAAGCCCGACTGCTGGAGGAGTCCGCAAGGAGTCCGACTTTCGTAGAAGACCGACCGCTAAAGAGCTCAACTAAGGCTCATTCGTTGAAGCTTTCCTATGACTACCGGTTGCATTGTCGGCTGAGCATCTGATTGGATTTCGATGGGAGCGGGATTTATCCCCAACAGAAACCTACCCTCTTCGACTATCGTCTAGCTTAGACTTAGTACTTAAGAAATGCTTTTATGTGTCTGCTGCAAGCAGGAGTTTGATTTCTGTTTTATGTTTAGCACAAGAAGGCTATATAATTAGTTTCTTAAGGACCATTGTAAAATTCTTTATGAAAGAAATAAAATTGCAAGATGTTTCCTTATTAACTGTTTCTACCATTTACATATTGATGTATCTATCTTTAATATCGAGCAAAATGTAAATGCCATAAGATCAAAATGACCCAGGGATAGTCCAAATGATAGGTATCTATGGCACCTAAGACTAGGTCATATAGCAGAAGATAGGGTTAACAAATTAGAGAAAATTAGGCTATTGAGTCCATTGACTTCTGAGTCATATCCAATTTGTAAATCATGTCTTCATGGCAAAATGACTAAGCTCCCTTTTGTAGGACATAGGGAAAGGGCTATGGATCTACTTGTCCTAGTACATACTGATGTGTGCGATCCATTTGATGTACCGGCTAGAGGCAATTTTATCTACTTCATAATCTTTACCGATGATTTATCTCGTATGGATGTGTATCTTATGAGACACAAGTCTAAAGCCTTTGAAAAGTTTAAGAAATTCAAACATGAAGTTGAAAAGCAAACTAAAAAACCCATTAAGATTCTTCGATCAGATCGAGGAGGTGAATATCTGAGTCTAAAATTTCTAGACTATCTTAATGGACTCCACCTAGAACACCTCAACTCAACGAAATTTTAGAATGAAAGAACCGGATCCTATTAGATATGGTCCAATCCATGATGAGCTTCACAGACCTTCCTAATTTTCTTTGTGGACATAGTATGTTAACTTCTATATATTTACTGAATAGGATTTTCTCTAAAATCATTTCTACCACACCGTATGAGATATGGCATGGTAAGAAACCAAATCTGAGTCATCTCAAAATTTAAGGTTGTCCGGCTCATGTCAAAGGATAACAAGCAGACAAGATAGACTATAGGTCCTTTAGAGCTCAATTCATAGGATATCCTAAAGATTCATTAAGATATTATTTCTACATTCCAGAAGACTACAATGTGATTGTGAGTCGGCATGCCATCTTTCTTAAAAAATAATTTATTCAAGATGGTGGCATTGGAAAGTAGATCAAGCTTGAGGAGAAAATCTCATAAGAGCAACGAGCTAAGGATCCTATGGAACCAAATCAGATTAAGCCAATACAATCACTACCTCCTCCACCTCGTAGATCGAAAAGAATTTTCCATCCTCTTGAGAGATACTTAGGTACTATTTTAGAGAAAGTAGAGAAAATGTTCCTCATAAGTAATAGGGTTCATGGTGATGATCCCAAAACCTATGATGAGACGATATCAGATATCGACTCCGAGAAATGATTAGAGACAATGAAGTCAGAAATTGACTCGATGCACTCAAACCAACTCTAAACTTTGGTAGATCCACCTGAAGGTATAGTACCTATTGCGTGTAAATGGATCTACAAAAGAAAGATTGGTGCAGATGAAAATGTGGAGACATTCAAAGCTAGATTAGTGGCAAAAGGGTATAGTCAGCACGAAGGCATTGACTATCAGGATACCTTTTTATTAGTAGCCATGCTAAAATCTATCCGCATATTACTTGCTATTGCAGCCTATTTTGATTATGAAATATGGCAAATGAACGTAAAAATGGCATTCTTAAATGGATACCTTGAGAAAGATATCTATATGGAACAGCCATTAGGTTTCACATCCAGTGATGTTGATTACAAAGTATGCAAGCTGCAAAAGTCTATATATGGACTTAAGCAAGCATCTCAGAGCTGGAATACTCGTTTTAATGATGTGATCAAATTATTTGGTTTCATCAAGAATGAAGAGGAATCATGTATTTTCAAAAAGGTCAGTGGGAGCGCTATTATCTTCCTCGTACTATACGTAGATAATATCCTCCTTATTAGGAATGATATTTCTATGTTGACCATAGTTAAAATATGGTTATCTAAAGAATTCTCCATGAAAGACCTAGGAGAACCATCCTTCATTCTAGGAATTAAGGTCTATAGAGATAGACTGAATAGGATGCTAGGTCTTTCACAGAAGATGTACATAGAGGAAGTGCTAAAGAGGTTTAGCATGGAAAACTCTAAGAAGGGATTGGTATCCTTCAGACATGGCATTCATCTCTCCAAGAAAATATGTCCCAATACACCTGAGAAAATTGAACGCATGAGCAAGATCCCTTATGCTTCAGCAATAGGGAACCTCATGTATGCCATGTTATGTACACGACCTAATATAGCCCATGCTGTGAGTGTCATGAGCAGATATCAGTCGAATCCAAGTGAAGAATACTGGACTTTTGTAAAATGTATCCTTAAGTACTTGAGAAGAACTAAGGATATGGTGTTGGTTTTTGGTAATGGAGAACTCCAAGTTTAGGGGTATACAGGCTCGGATTTTATGTTTGATATAGATGATCGAAAGTCAACATCTGAGAGTCTGTTTGTGTGTAATGATAGTATTATCAGTTGGGAGAGTTTCAAGCAGATAGTGATAGCAGATTCCACCATGAAAGTAGAGTACATCATTACATCAGAAGCTGCAAAGGAGGCATTCTAGTATAAGAAGTTTACCGCAGAGATCAGAGTGATGCCATCGGATGTCATTCCTCTGTACTCCGACAATAATGGCGCCAAAACCATTGCTAAGGAGTTGAGGTCTCACCAGAAATCTAAGCACATCAAACAGTGATACCACCTCATCCGCGATTACCTTGAGAAAGGTTACGTCGAGGTCAAAAGAGTCGACTCCGCAGATAATATGGTAGATCCACTTATAAAGCTGTTGGGCCAGTAGAAGATCGAAGCCCATCTTGAGAAGATAGGACTTAGTACAACTTAAATTTGTAGCAAATTGACTTTAGGTCAAGTGAGAGTTTATTAGATATGTGTACCCTAGAAGTTAGATTGACTAACATTTGTAATACACTTCTAAGGGCAAAATTATAATTTTAACTATAAATAATAAAATAGATTATGTTCTATCACAGTGTGTATTTGAAAGTGTCTATGATACATCCCTTTAGTTAATAGTAATGATAGTTCATATTTTCAAGAGTTGAAAATTTAAGATATGAATTTTCATTATTAACTCATAAAATGCTTCCGACCGTAGGATCATCATGAGGATGGTGATTGATTCAGAAGGTTGGTGTACGATCGCTTCTTTCGGATAGATGAGTTTTGAATCTATGGTGTAGAGACACCGAAGCGAGAGTACAGGCACTCGTTAGAGAACGAGGGCACTGAGCGTGACCACCTCGAGCAGTCAAAAGGAAGTCTACCTTCTCGTCGATGACTGCCTCGAAGCTATAGTGGTGTGTCTAGTTCTTTGATCTGAGGTGCATCGGCAGTTCACCTTGAGGGTGTCATAGTTTGACTATACCATAACTCGATCTCCTAATCATTCGAAATCTTGAGATGTATATTGGCTATAGCATGTTCATTATAGAAATTAGATTGCACCAATAGGGGATCTATCTACCTCGATAAATGAGGAGCAGCCCTATGATGATCATGAGAATCAAGTCCATAAGCCCATGGCCATGATAGAGTGAAATAATAGAATGAGTTTCTATTAGCTAGGGTTTTCACATTGGACTTGAATCGAATGATTAATTCATATGATGGAAATTAGGATTTGATGAGATCACCTTAACCCTAATCCGATTGAAACTCGAGATAGAGGAATTTAATCACACAGGTAACTGCACCAAAGGTTCGCTTTCAGTTTTGATGGGTTGTCACCATATACTGCTAGGTGTCACTAGTAGATTTTGGAAGCAATTAGAATGATTTGGATGATCGATCATACTAGTTGTCTGAATCAAAAAAGTTTTGATCCCTCGGAAGGTGTTTCAATGATATCGATGATAGAGATCGCGACATATGTCATTACCATATGAAACTGAACCTAACTAGATCACACAAATAAGGATCTGGATCTGGATGTCATCAATTGGACTAACCCAGTTCAATTGATTTGAACAAGATTTATTAGGTTCAAAGAAATCATGCTAGCACATGATTGAGCCTAATGTTCTCCTTTAACAATCATTAAAGCTTGTCTTAATTAAGCCAAATATGTTTGGGCTCACTCAGGAACCTTTACTTAGTCTGACTGGAGCTTGTCCAGGTCAGAAAAGGGTTGCTTAATTTATGAGATAAATTTAAAACAACACCTATCATTTTCGATCACCTGCTAATTCCTATTTTCAGACATTGGTCAAATGTTGACCCTGGATACTTAGACATCTGCTCATGTGTCATGCACCCATAGGAGAGTTCTTGGAGACTTGTCTTCCTACTAAAAAGCAGACGGAAAGGGGGTGCATGCCTAGGGAGGTGTGCATCCCATGAGGATAAAAGATGGAGTTCCATATAGATGGGACTCCAGGTTGCTTCAGGGGATTAAACTGTATGGCGCCAAGAAGTCTTTTTGACCCAGTCTTGGCACCACCTTAGGAGGGTTTTAAGGGTCTCTCATCTAATTGGATCAGATGATGTCATCCCATCAATCAGATTTAGATTTGATTGCACAAAGGATCGTGATTGGCCTGGATGATGTGGCATTGCATAGCGCAGCAGGGTCTATATAAATCATATCTACGCTTAGAATTTAATGCTTCTATCTTTAGCCCATGCCACATAGCCTCTCTCCCTTCTTCTCCATGCCACCCTCTAGTCCTCTCTCTCCTCTCCATGCCCAAGGGCTTTTGGGCATGAACAAGGTGCGATCCAAGCAAGTGAAAGACGCCACGAAAGGAAGAAGGCAGCACTACTACAAGAGACAATGGTTGTTCTTCAAAAGCAATTTTGAAGACCTTCAAGATCAGATCTAGATTTGATTTTTGAAGGATTGATTGAGAAGAAGAAGATCTTTAGATTCTGTCCGAGTAGATATCGATAGAGGCCGAGTGCTTACGTGGCTACATTCAGAATCTTAGGCAAACATCGGGATCATCACAGGATAATTAGATTATCCAAAACAAAGGTATCATTAAATTAGATTTTATTTTTATTTTTATTATCAGATCAATAAGATTAGATCTGAGGAGTCTCATATCTGATTAGAATCTTAAAAAAAAAAAATTAAAATATCCCTCCTAATTTAATTAGATCTGAACGAACCTGATCCGAAAAATACGTTTTTTCCTTCACATAACTCAATCTCCTAGCCATTCAGAATCCTGAGGTTTATGTTGGTTATAGCATGTTCATTGTAGGAATTGGATCGCACCAAGATGGGATCTATCTACCTCGGTAGAGGTGTAGTCCTATGATGATCATAAGATCAAGTCCTAAAACCCATGGCCATGGTAGTGTGAAATAATAGAACGGAGTTTCTATTAGGATTTCACATCAAACTCAAATCGAATGATTCATTCATATGATCGATGTTGGGGTTAAAGAGTTCACCTTAACCCTAATTTTGTCAGGGCTTATGATAGAAGAACCCAATCACACAGATAGCTACACCGAGAGGTTTGCTATTCGATTTTGATGGGTTGCCACCATATACTGCTAGGTGTCACTGGTGGATTTTGGGATTAATTAGAATTATCTTGATGATCGATGATTCTAATTGGATGAATCGAAAGAGTTCTAATCCATCAAAAGATATTTTGATGATATCGATGATAGAGACCATGACATATATATATATATATATATATATATATATATATATATATATATATATATGTATGTATGTATGTATATATACATATATATATATATAGAACTGAATCTAATTGGATTATACAAACAAGGGTTTGGGTCTATATGTCATCAATTGATCTAATCTAGTTCGATTGATTTGGATTAGATCTAATTAGGTTCAAAAAAATCGTGCTAGCACATGATTGAGCCTAACATTCTTCTTCTGTAATCATTTTGGATCGTTTCAACTGAGCCAAATTAGATTTGGCTCACCTAGGAGCCTTTTGTATGGGTTTGTCCTAGTCTAACTAAAACTTGTCCAGATCAGAAAAGTCTTGTCCTAACTTGATATAGGCATGTCCTAATCCATCGGATTGAAATAGGACAAGACCTGCTATTTTGTGGAACTATTTGGATAAGGCTTATCCGGAAACTCTATAGGGATTTATCTTGATCTGACTGGACCTTGTCCTGGAATGATCAAGACTTGTCCTAAATTCCATAAGATGGAAATAAAATAAGGGTTGTCTTTGCTAGATTAGGGCTTGTCCTAAAATCATGAGATAAAATTTGGACAAGCCTCTCTCGAAAATTCTCGATGGATTGTTCTTGATCTAACTGGACTGAGTCTTGGCCTGATCAAGGCTTATTCTAACTTGGTTAGGACTTGACCTAATTTCATTGGATGGAACTTAAAAAATATTTATCTAAAATCTCATGAGATGGGAATAGGATAAGGGTCAAATGTTGACCCAGTATGCAGAAAAGAAGAGATATGGCATGCACCCCCTAGAATTTATCTAAGGGCACATGCCCCCTTTGGATTTACATAGAGTT
This sequence comes from Cocos nucifera, assembly GCA_006176705.1. Lineage (NCBI taxonomy): Eukaryota > Viridiplantae > Streptophyta > Magnoliopsida > Arecales > Arecaceae > Cocos > Cocos nucifera. Next base: position 203,643 of record QRFJ01002319.1, read on the forward strand.
TGTGAGCACACGCCCCTTTATGGTGTGCACATCTGATGGATAAAAGAAGGTGCCCATTCAAATTTGATTTTACTGGTCCAAGCATTTGAATTTGATTCAAATGTCTAAAGAGATAAGAGTTTACACCATCTACTCACCATATACTTTATTCCATGCCATATTTCTAAGTTTTGTGTGACAAAATACAGAAAATATGTGGTATGGGGCATGAAGATCATGGGAGAGTCCTTCTGCTTATTGGCTTTGACTTGTTCAAAGTCACATGTGAAGGGACTCTTGGTTTGGTCTGTAAATAGGGTCCTGCGCAAGCTATTGTGCATACAAAATTCTCTACAACGAAGTCCTGCCAAAATCACCATCTCCATGTCTCCCTCATCTGATCCTCTCCCTCTTCTCCATACCCAAGAGTTGGGCAAAACCTGCAAGTAAAGATCAAGTTCCGTTGACGTGAAGATCAATAAGAGACGACGGTGTTCGTGAGACGAATATGCAGCCTTTGGAATTCATTTTGAAAGCTCTATGGGAAGACATTAGATTTGATCTTTGGAGATCAAATCTAAAAAGAGGAGAATTTCAGATCTGATCTGAGTGGATACTGATAGAGGCCGGATACGTGCGCAGCTCAATCAGAACCTCAGATCAGTCGTCAAATCATCACAATGGATAAACGATTTACCCGATTAGGTGATAACTATTATCACTATTTTTATTTTTATATTATTTTTAAATTTTAGATTAATCAAATTAGATATGAAAACTTTAAAATCTAATTGGCTCATAAAAAAAATTTTTAAAAAAATTATTTCACTGCAAATCTGATCCGATCGGATGCATCCTGCGGAAGGAAAAATCTAATTTTTTCTTCAACTGATATCAGAACCAGATTGCTGCTTCCAAATCTATCTTTAGATTAATCTAATTTTTTTTTATAATCTGATTATTTGATTTTTAGATGTTACATAAGATGTAATCAGATCTGAAATATAAAATTACATGTTTTATATATATGTTTGACATGAACAATACATGTTCTAGTCTAGATTTGTTGTTCTATATCATGATAGTTTTTAAATATATTTTAGATTAGATCTGATTTAATTTTTTATGATTTAATTATTTAAATTTTAGATGTTACATTAGATATAATCAGATCTAAAACATAAGGTCTAATTTAAAATTTTGATATATATGATATAGGCAGCATAAGTCTAGACTAGATCTCTAGTTTAATCTCATAGTTTAAATCAAAAATTTAATAAAATATTTATTTAATTTTCTAAAGATTATGTGATTAGATTAGTTAAATTTTAGATATTATATGTGATATAATTAGATCTGAAACTATGAGATGCATTTAAAAATTTCATATGTATGATATATGCAATGCATGTCTAGACTAGTTCCATAGATCTATGCCATGAATAGTCTAGATTAAAAAAAAAAATTTGATGAGATCATTTAAAATTTTATTTTTAGATATTACATCAAATGTAATTAGATCTGAAACATAAATTTAAATATTAAATTTAATACATAAGATATATGCAAAACATGTATTTATTAGATCTTAAATCATGTAATAGTTATATAATTAGATCTAATAGTTTTGTAGTATAGTTCATATTTCTGATTAAGGCATTCCCCTTGGTCGTCTAATCATAAGAGTAAGAAGGGTTTAAAGGCCCTCTCTTTTCATTCGATGGGATGCTCTTATGGCATGTAAGGGTGATGCGTGTTTGCCCTTAATTAGAAATCAAAAACTTATTTTTCTGCAAAACCCTAGATCCTGAAATCTTAGAATTTTTTGATACATGTTTTGTTATTGAACTCTTGGACTTAATTAAGAATAAAGTTTATGAAAATAATTAGGTCTAAAATTATGAATTTTTAGATTTAAGATACTTTCATAAATCATAGGTTCGGATGTGGGTAGCTCAATTAGGTCTAGCGGTTGATCAAACCAAATCAAGAGTTAGTTAAGTGGGATCAAGAGTGCTTAGATTTGACCAGCCTAATAAGATTAAGTCTAGGTCAAGGTCGACTCACAATCACATATGGTTGATCAAGTTAAGACCTAATTTGGCTTCACGGTTCAAGCCTAGATTGTAAGCTAACCCGATCAGTTTTGGTCAGATAAGTTGGTGTCTAAGGTAAGTATGGCAAATACGATCAATAATTTTTAATTAAAAGCTACTCGACCTGAATGCGTTCATGGTGAGTTAATGGCATATTCCTTCCACTGATCTTACTTACCTGGCTGATTGAGTCGATCCAGTTCTGGTTTGAGATGACTAATGATTCGAGCTAGCCCATGCCACTAGGTTAGTCATAAATGTTATAACTAGTTGAGTCTAAGAGATCAAATCAAATCTTCCTAAGAAAATATTAAGTCTAGATCTTCCACCATTGTAGATGTGTGGGTTCTTCCCAAAGTTGATTGTTCTCGATTGGGTATAGTGGTTCAATTGCACCGTGAAGATGCAACCATGTCTATTAGGCATTGGATGCTATGGGTTGGAGGATAGGTTGGGCTCAATATTTTTGAATACGGTGAGGGACCCAATCAGAAATCCAATTTGTGCAAATGGTGGGTTTGACTTAACTAAGGAGTGGAGCAATATTCCAGGCACGGTGAGCTTCATGAATTAAAGATCAGGTTTGGGTGCACCATGTTTAGAGAAACATTGGACAAGAGTTATCCATTCATCGATTGATCCATCACCAATAACTATTAGGTGAGGTAGTGAGCCAGTCGATAGGACCGCATCACCCACTAGAAATCAATGATCGCGAAGATTTTCGCATCTCTACAAAGAGAGTATAGGGATCCGAGAAAATAGTGGGAACCTAATTTATTTAAAAATGAAGTTCCTAAATAAATGGTTGAGTTAAATTACAAGTCTAACTAGAAACTTTGACTCTCTACTGAAAAATGTCTGCATCAAAACCTCTAGCCCGAATCTTAGATACCCATAAGTTGACCAAACCAATTTATAAGGATTGGCTAAAGAACTTCAAAATATTTTGGGTTCGAAAATGTTGACCATGTATTGGACCAGGACCTTCCCTTTACCAGTTCGTCCGACTACTGATCAAAGAACATCTCATGAGAAGTGGTCTGACGATCATAACAAAGTAAGGTGCCACATGTTGGGCTCAATGTCAGATGAATTATAGCACCAACATGAAGACATCAGGACTGCTCGCCAAACGTTGGCACACCTGCAAGAATTATTCGATGAATAGAGTCACGCAGCACGTTATCAAGTCTCGAAGAAACTTTTTAAGATGTAAATATGTGATGGACAGTTGGTCCAAGATTATTGCTTGGCAATAATCAAGGACCTAAAGAGCTTGAGAAGCTTAGAGTCTTAATGGACAAGGACCTGTAGATTGATGTGATTCTGCAGTCCTTGATTGATTTGTATGGGTAGTTCATTATGAACTTTCATATGAATAAGCTCCAGTGCACCTTGGTTGAGTTAATAAACATGCTGGTTACTATTGAGCAAAATTTGAAGAGCTCAAAGGACTCAATTCTGGTTATGAAGCAGACTTCTTCTAAGAGAAAGTCTTTTGGAAAGAAGAATAAGTCTAGAAGAAGTAGAAAATAGAAGGAGAGAAGAAGGGAGAGCCGAAGAAGAAGGCCATGGAGAAGGAAAAGTGTTTCTACTGTAACTCCGATGGACATTGGAAGCGGGACTACCCTACATACCTGGCTAGCCTGAAGAACAAGCAGGAAGAAGGACCTTCTGAAGGAATGCTCATCATTGAGTCTATTGAGCAAAACGTGAATGCCATAAGATCAAAATGATCTAGAGATAGTATTAATGAAAGGTACTTATGGCACCTTAGGCTAGGTCATATAGCTGAAGATAGAATTAACAAATTGGAGAAATCCGAACTAATGGGTCAACTGACTTTCAAGTAATATCTAATTTGTGAATCATGCCTTCAAAGCAAAATGACCAAGCTTTCTTTTATGGGACATGGAAAAGGGCCACCGACCTACTTGCCCTAGTACATATAGATGTGTGCAGCCCATTCGATGTGCTAGCCAGAAGCAATTATGTCTATTTTATTATCTTTACTGATAATCTATCTCGATACAAGTATGTGTACTTGATACAACATAAGTCTGAAGCTATTGAAAAGTTCAAGAAATTCAGATATGAAGTAGAAAAGCAAACTGGAAAGCCCATTAAGATTCTTCAATCAGATCGAGGAGGTGAATACCTTAGTCGAGAATTTCTGAACTATCTTAAGGACAATGGTATAGTCTCATAATGGACTTCGTCTGGAATGTCTCAACTTAACGGAATTTTAGAATGGAGAAAATGGATACTATTGACACAGAATCTGGTCGTCGTCAGAATCTGCTGGAGTGGAGGCCGATGATGTCGCCATCAAGGACTTGCAAAATAAAGTTCCGTCCAGAGCCGGTGGGGGAGTGGCTCCGGTAGGACCCTCCAACGATCAAGTCACCTCTAGCCAACAGGAATGGAGTGCTCGAGAATGAGTTCCGGAGCTTGGAGAAGAAGAGAAGAGCTTGGAGATCAGAGATTCAGAGATTAGAATTAGCGTATCTAGAGGGTCCTTTTTATAGGCGGAGCTTGATGGTGACAGCTGCAGCTGTCTGATAGTGGGCCACTCGAGATTGCACTGAGTTTGATGTGGAGAGGATGGTGTCGTCAGGTCGAAAGTGATAGCCATACCATCTGACAGTGGTGGGCTGCCCGAGGTCTGGTAGGGTCGCTATAGCATCGCCTGTGGCAGACTGATGGTGATCGTTTGTCCAGCTTTAATAGCCATGGCTCTCAGAAAGCAGACATTGATCGATGGACTTCAGCATATATCGATTCCAGGGGAGTTCGGCCAAGGGGAAGCTCGGAAGGAGTTCGACCGGAGGAGTGCGGAGGGAGTTTGACTTTCACAGGCGCCTGGCCGGAGGAGTGCGGCTAAGGCTCGATCGCTGGGAAGTTCGGAAGGAGCTCAGTCGATCGAAAGGGATGTCTGGGAGGAGTTCAGCTCCTGAAGAAGTCCGATCAAAGGAGAAGCTCGGAGGGGCTTTGGCTCTTATAGGCGTTCGGTTGGAAGGGCGCGGAGAGAGTCTGGCTCTCACAGACATCCAACTGAAGCTCGGCCACTGAGGAGTTTCGCTAAAGCCCGATCGTTGGGAGTCTAAGGAGCTCGGTCGCTAGGAGTCCAAGGAGTTCGGACGCTAGGAGTCCAAGGAGCTCGATCGCTAAGGAGTTCGATCGGCTGAAGGGGTTCGGCTAAGATCCGTCCATTGAAGCTCTTTCGCAGCTACTGGTTGTATTAGGCAGAGCATCGAACTGGACTTTGGTAGAAGCAGAGTTTATCCCCAACAGTAGCCCCCCCACTTCCGAGTTCAAAACTCGAAGGAAGGAAGTACAGAAAAGGCGACCGCCGAAGTTTTCTTCTGGTCTCCATGCTGGTTCAGGTCGAAGCTCGGGAAAAATCTCATCTTCGATCGAGGTTGAGGTAGGCCTCGTTCACTGCGATCGAGGTCGGAGGTTGAGCTCCTCGGGGTGATATTGTCTCCAACAATCGAGGTTAATACGGTCGCTCGGGAGAGATCTGATCTTAGGACGAGGTTGTCTCCGATCTTATCTCTGGCTGAGGTTGGCACGACCGCTTGGGAGAGATCCTATCTCTAGCCGAGGTCGAAGTTGAAGCTCTCCAGCTAAGGTTGACACGGTCGCTCGGGAGAGATCTTATTTCTAGCCGAGGTTATTGCTCGCGTTAGGACGAGGTTCTCCTCCTGTTCCTAACGGGCTGTGAGGGCACATAAGGACCATTGTCAGGGCCTCTCCTCCCATCTCATCCTTTGTGAATGAGGCCTTTGCTCGGAAGATATCTTATCTCTAGCCGAGATTGACTCGGTTGCTCGGGAGAGATCTTATCTCTGGCCAAGGTTGTCAATGATCGCTCGGAAGAGATTGAAGGGAAATCCTGATTTTCCGATCCAGGTTCGTCCAGATCTGATTAGATCAAGAGATATATTTCAAAAATTTTCTCTTGATCTCAATCAGATCTTGATATATTTCAGATCTGATTCTTATTATTTTAATAAATAAAATAAAATAAGATACTTCTAGATGTGCAACCGCAGAAGATGCAACCATGTATATTAGGCATTGGATGCTATAGGGGAGATAGGTTGGCTCAACTATTTTGAAATATTGAGACCAGATACAGAACTCAATTTGGAACTAGTCATAAGTGGGGGTCTGACTTAACTAAGGAAGTGGATCAATATTTTCAGCAACGGTGAGCATTACATCCAAGAATTAAGAGACCAAGTTCTGGTGCACCATGATAGAGGAATCATTGAACAAGAGTTATTCATCGCATTTGACTAACATCACCAATAACTTGTTAGGTGAGGTAGCCCACGCATAGGCTACCGCTCCACCCAACCCACGAGCACGTACCACCCGACCCCCCCCACCCACCACCCCCCACTAGAAATCATTTAAATCTGTTCGGAGATTGTTGTGCATTCTCTAGCAGTAGTGGATCTGTGTTATTGGTGATCCATACATAATATGTGATGAAGTCTATTTATTTTTTGTTTATAATAAATATAAAATTTTCTATAATAATATTGGGTGCAAGTCATTATAATTACAATAGTTTACTAGAATCTTTGAACTCCTCCTATAGGAAAAATATCTGCATCGAACCCATTGGCACGTATCCTAGCACACATAGATGACTGAATCCAATTATAAAGTATTGGCTCAAGAACTACCAAATAGTTTGGGTTCCAAAAGAGTTAACTCCATTGTACTGTGGATTCAGGAGTTCCCCCACCTTACCTTTTTTTTGTTTCTTTTTTTTTTCTGTCCTATTTTTTCTCATTTTAATTTTTCAGTTAGATTTTCATTCTTTTCTGTGAGCATAATTGTGGTTTATTTAGTACGGTAAGATAATTAATGTTTCTGGCGCGAGATATTACCATTTTTGGATTTTTTTTTCCGATGTCTGATGAGTCTCTCATGCTCCAACATGAGGATATCGGGACTTTGGTCTCTGCTTTTCAAATGTGGCTCACTCTTATCAGGAGGATGTTTAACCCCTTCTCAACACGTCTCGCACTATCCCATCTAACCCGCCAAACTCACAACCAATCATTGCACTTATTTAAAGGCTAAGATGCGTGATGGGAGTCAGTCCAAAAGTCACTGTCTGATAATGATCAAGGACATAGGAAGAGCTTGAGAAAGCTCGGTGTGAAGTTAGACTTAGACCTGCAAAACGATCTATTCGCAATCTTGACTGTGCACATGGGCAATTCATCATGAATTACCACATGCCATAAACTATCAAAATTTCTTGGCCGTAAATTAATCGAACAGGCCTGGTCACCCTGCTGTGCTTTCTATAAAAGGTTTTAAAGCTCAGTTCTTACCTATGAACGGACTTCTCCAAAAGAAAGTCTTATGGAAAGAAAAAGAGAGTCTGCAAAAAAAGCAGAAGGGCAAGAGGAACAAAGAAGAAAGGCCAGAGCCGAAAGAAAAAGGCCGTATCAAAGGAAAACGTATTTCCATGGCCAAACAGCGATGCCCCATTGAAAGCGGAACTGCCCTACTTACTATCCACCCTGAAGAATAAGAAGGAAGGTCCTTCATGGAGGTATGCTCGTTATTTGTATTAACTCTTACGGTGTTCTTCTTACATTTTCTAGTTGGTTGTGCTTGTATTCTCTGGTTCTATGTGTGCTCATTCTGTCCACTTTCATGCAAGGATCTTGAGATAGCAGGAGGGGTGGAGTGGTAATGGAGACAATGATTCCTATGGCATCCCATGAATGCTGAGCAAGATGAGTTTATTGCCATTAGCCGTGGGAACATACCTCTCTTCGATTGCCATCTGGTTAAGGAAACTATTTGAAAGACTGTTATTAATTCCTGCAGCTAGCGGGAATGATTTCTGTTTCATGCTTAGCATCAAAGAAGGCTATGGTGATTACCTTTCTTTAAGGACCTAGTGTAACATTTTCTTTATAAATAAATAAAGTTGGCATAATTGATTTTCTTATTAATTGGTCTTTATTTATCTATCTATCTTATTTGATGTTTATCCTTTGTTCCTATATCTATCGGATGTGCATATTTTTAAACGGTGACATGCCAAATTGATCTAGGGTAGTTCATAATCGAAAGGTATCTATGGCACCTTAGTGTTACGGTTCATATAGCAAGTAAGATAGTATCAAAAATTGGAGAAAAAATGGCTATTCAATCATTGACTTCCGAGTCATATCCAACTTGTGAATCATGCTCTTCAAAGCAAAATGACCAAGCTTCTTTGTTGGACATGGAAGGGCCACAGACTACTTGCCCTAGTACATTAAATATGTGTGCGCCCATTCTGATGCTGCCGAAGAGCAATTTGTCTATTTCATTATCTTTACTGAATGACCTGTCTAGGTATGGGTATGTGTATCTATATGAACATAAGTCTGAAGCTATTGAAAGTTCAAAAGAAATTCAGATCATGAAGTAAGAAAAACAAACTGAAAGCACATTAAGATTCTTCAATCAGATCGAGGAGGTGAATACCTTAGCTGAGATATCCTGAGACTATTCTTAGAAGGAGATATATGGCATAGTCCTCCAATGGACTCCACCAGGAACACCTCAACTCAATGGAGTTCAAGAACGGAGCAAATCAGATCCTATTTGGATATGGTTTCGATCTATGATGACTTCATTGAGATCCTCCCTAATTACTTTGGGTGATATCATTGTTAACTTCAATTTTTATGCCTAACTAAATAGGGTTTCCCTCTAAAATCGTTCCTACCACAGACCGTATGAGATATGACACGCGTAAAAAAAAACCAGGGGTTTTGAGTCATCTCAGAATTTAGGATTGTCCGGCTCCGTCAAAAGACCAACAAGCGGACAAGTTAGATAGTTTAGCCTTTAGAGCTTAATTCATTGGATAGTCAAAGAGTCATTAGGATATATTTCTACATTCAGAGACCACAGTCATTATGAGTCGACATGCTATTCTTTCTTGAAAAAATAGTTTATTCAAGATAGCGGCATTAGAAGCAGATAAGCTTGATGAGGGCTCACAAGTACAACGAGCTAAGGACATCAATTGGAACCAAATGCAGATTGAGCCAATAAGAACACTACCTCTCCACCTCGTGATGGAAAAGTTTGTCCGTCCCCCTGAGAGTACTTAGTATTATTTCAAGAGGAAAGTAGAGAAAAATGTTTCTCCGTAGGTTCATGGTGCTTACTGGTGAGAATCCTAAAACCTACAACGAAGGCGATATCAGATATCGACTTGCGAGAAATGGCTAAGAGGCCAAGTGCATCAGAAATTGACATCGATTGTACTCATAACCAAGTCTGGCACGCTTGGAGATTCCACCAGAAGGTATATTTACCTATTGGGTGTAAAATGGATGCTTCAAGAAGAAAGATTGGTGCAGATGGAATGTGGAGCATTCAACGACTAGACTAGTGGCAAAAGATTATAGTCAACGCGAAGGCATGACTATCGAAGATACCTTTGCCTTCAGCGTGG